>JACDJE010000343.1:216953-334632 GCA_016647715.1 Pavo muticus
TTTTTTTTTTTTTTTCCTAGATTGTAGTCTGTTGCCCATTACATGCTAGAATGCATAAGAAACTCACAGGGGAGAGGAAACATTAAACTGCAGAAAAATCACATGGTAGATTAGAAGATGTTTTTACCTTGGCAACATATAGTTCCAAAGAACATGGAAAAGATGGGAAATCAAACTAGTAAAGATTTTAAATTTATGTTGTGCTAGGATAGTAGGATAGCAGGTGTGCTTAGAAAAATAAACAGACATTGCATCTGTCTACTGAAATCTTATCCCATGAAACTGAAAAGTACCCAAGTCAATCTGTATTGCATAGCTTGACATTCTGTGCTCACATTTAGGCACAAGTAAAACATATGATTAGGCACTTAGTGTTCATTCTAGTCTGCCTAATTTAGATGCTTAACTTTTGCTTATACATTATGTGGGGAATCAGGGCAGAACCCTAAGAAGTGAGGAGTAGGACAAATTCAAGGAAAAAATGAATTCTGGGCTGTAATGTTTGCCGTAATGTTTGCCTTAAACACATGATGCTTAAAAAATGCTATAAGTAAGCTGTCCTTGTACATAGTTACTGACAATACTACCCTTACAGTACTGCTTTTGCCCACAGATTGATTTTGCTGCTTCACTTCATTGTCTGGAACCTTGTGTCTTGAAGTAGCTGCGGCACTGGAGCAGGCTGCCCAGGGAGGTTGTGGAGTCTCCTTCTCTGGAGATATTCAAGACCCGCCTGGACGCCCACCTGTGCGGCCTGGTGTAGGGAACCTGCTTTGGCAGGGGGGTTGGACTCGATGATCTCTGGAGGTCCCTTCCAACTCCTATGATTCTGTGATTCTGTGGTTCTGTGAATTACAAGTCTACCAAGTGTCATCTTTCTGAACTCACAAAAATACATTAGTTTCAGAGACTTCTCACTGATAGAATTAGATGGGGCAAAATTACCTGTTAGCGAATACTTATTGGAAGCATCTAATTCATTAATTTCTGACAGAATGTATTTTGAAGACAGTGACATAAAAGCAGAAGTTATCTTTTATAAAGTAAAAAATTAAAAGCAGAAAAAAAAAAAGCTAAACGACCTAAAGTATAAGGTTGGGCGAATACTCACCATAGCCTCCTGTTGCTCAAAACTGCTCAAAATCATGCAAGCCGTAACTATACTGCTCTGGTTAGTATGCTGTGCTTGTATCTCTGCTTTGATATGTATTTGGACCTCCCATGCTGTTGATACCATTCTTAACTCTTTTCAAAAGAGGATGTGTAAAGTTCTAATGTTCTGAATTAACATCCCTATTTTGTTAGGTAGTAAACTGTGTGCTTAATTGCAAGCAGTAGTTATGCTGTTGCAAATAGGATTTCTTGTGTGCACTAAATTAGATAGGTACTTAAATAACTTGCTGAATTTAGTCCGGAGTTTGTATATTGCACTCTTGCTAATGAACAGCATTGTATTGTATGTCAGGGTGTCACATGCCATAAAAAACTCAGCATTATATGCAGTAAACTGAGCAGAATTGAAAATGAGGAGAAAAAAAAAACAAAGCATCTTTCTGTACAGAAAGTAGCGGGTTAATTAAGGGGCCATCGGGTTTTTTCATTCTGGTCATAATACAAAATTAAATATAGGTTGCATGGTACATTAGTGTGTCTGTCAAAGACTATGGCTTTGGCCAGGCAATTAAAGAGGGCAAAATATTCTAAATGAATTTTTAAATAGCTTCTTCCAGTCATTAAGCACAGTTATCACATCCATATTTTTAAAATGTAAAACACTGAAGTTCTCAAAAGTCTGTTCTCTGCAGTAGTTTTTATTGATGACCCATCTGAGCTTCATTTTCTAACTGAAAACCCTTGTCGGTCAATTTATTTCAACATAACACTATTTGGTTGGATAGTTATTAATCCTGTAATTGTTCATGGTATGCCAGAAATAATTCAGCTAATTATTACAATATGTCTTACTTTGCCATGCCTTTATATGTCAAAATGGCCTTTGCACATATTGGAAAAAATCAGATTCCTAATTTAACTGAAGATATAAAAATTGATTATTAATTTACCAAAAAATAGAAAAGTAATTTTTTTTTTTCTCTGCCCCACATATAACTTCTACTGGACTGGATACATTTTTGACAAATTTGCTGCTGTTAACTTTAATTGATCCATGAATAGCACTACGCAACAAAATCTCAAAATGCTACCCTCAATGAACATTAGTTTCAATTATAGAATAACTATAACAAAGCATGATGGACCATAATAGAAAAGAACTTTATTCTTTTTTCCGTTCATCGTAGGGGGAAAAAAAACAAAAAACAAAACAAAACAAAACAAAAACAAAAAACCAAAAACCACCAAAAAAAAAAAAAACAAACCAAAAAACCCATCAAATAAACCCCCCAAAATAGTGAAAAGGTGAGATTAAGAACTCAGTTATCTTGCTAAGAAGAAGAAGTGATCTGTACATTTATGCTGTATTAATTGCTGTCTATGCACATTTATGCATAAAATGCCACACATTTAGTTCTTTGCTGGGGAATTCTCACCTCTAGATTACCATTTGTTGTTCTTTGCATTTTTCACATTTGACTCTATATCATGAATTCACTGAAGTCAACCTCTAATCTCTTATCGACTTAATAAGAAGAAAATTAGTATTTCATGGACTAAAAATCTCTTTTGTAGTTCACAATAGACACAACAAAATTGAAAGCATAGTGAGTATCACAGACTATTTGCTGTTTTATAGTTTTCATTAGCACATTTCCATAGTACAAAACAATGTTCTTAAATTGTATTCAGTTGGGGCAAAGAAGATTCCTAGCTCCTAATTAATGAATGACTGTGAGTATACCGCCTCAAACAATATTTTACACAGTGGAGTTCTACGCTGTGATATATAACGAAGCAAGACAGGATATTCAAAAAATGATAAACACATAAAAAGTCCATAAATTTTATTCTTATGACAATTGTCCTGGAACATTGTTCTCACTGTGTGAATTTCCTCCAGAGAAGATGGCTCACTCAAGGTTTCTTATGTTGTTTGCGTTCCGAACAGGGTCTTCTCCAGAGACATAACACAAAATTTTGAGAAGCTTTTGAATGGAGATGCTTTCCCTTTCCTTTTTGCTTTCTTTTTTCCTTTCCTTTTCTCCTTCCTTTTTCCCTTCCCTTCCCTTCCCTTCCCTTCCCTTCCGTTCTAAGCCAAAAGAAGAGGCAAAGAAAAAACAATCTGAAATCACAGGATATTTGAGGCCAAAGGGGACCTTTGGATGTCATCAGATACAAAACCTCTGCTCATACAGGGATATGCTGAGGAGGGTGCCCATGACCACATTCAGACAGCTTTTGAAGATGTCCAAGGAGGAGAGTCTGGATCTTGAGGGCAGCCTGCACCCTCCTATTAATGAAGTGGTTCCTGAAAGATTAAATCAGCTCAAAATTAGCTATTGAGACCAGTGGAAGTAATCCTGTCATTGTGACAGCTGCTATCTTGACTGATAATGGGAGTTTAATCATAGAACTCCAGGACTACAGTGATAAATCTAAATGAGTCAGGCGCTATCAGTGCATGCAGCAAACTGCCCAGCTCTAAGAAAGACACATGCAACCTGCTGTAGACAGTTATTTTCAGTGACTAGATCTAGCAAACTCACATTTTGTTGAAAAATCTGCCAAGCCACCAAACCATTTGAATGTCTTGATTAAGTTTTTTTAATACGCTTCTCCATTTTCATTCATTCTTTATATGTCAGAAGCTTTCAGTAGTTATGTGGTTAATCTGAGCTGTTCAGATCCACTGAGTTTCAAAAATTGGATAAGAATGGGCTTTCTTCAAAGATTTTGTTATATTTTTAATTGATGGTTCCAAGTAGCATCTCACTGTGAACAACTGTCTGATGCATCAATATTTATTGTTGTGAGGAGGAATAAATATATGAAAAAAGTGGCCCCACCTCAACAAATCAAATCAAATTAAATCAAATCAAAACAAAACAAAACCAAAACAACAACAGAAAAAAAAATCCACAAAAAGTCATGCTGGAAGCTACAAAATATATTAAAGCAAAGCTCAAGAAATAAAGAGCCTTGAGAATGGTCTGCCTGTAACTGAGCATAATTCTCCATTATACATTTCAAATCCTCTGTGGTCTGGTTAAGCTACTTGAATTTAAGCTACTTGAGTCCATTTTCCCTTTCCTACTTGTAATGAGACTACAGTTCCATTTACGTAATTTTATTTTTATCCGTGTTTTTCTAACTGAAGATACTGTGTTCTAATATAATGTTCAGAGATGCAAATGAGTGTTATCCTCAGTGCCATGTAGCATAGATGCATTTACTCAGTTTGCCTCGTAAAGTGAGAAAGAACTCTTGGTAGCACTTCCAAAGGGAGATGGCTAGAAAATAGCAATCTCCATTCTGCTAGGAACTTTGGTATGTTCATCTAGTTTTTAGCTTGAAATTAAATGAAAATATTAAGTTATGTAGTCACAATCCCCAAAAGTTGGAATTTTGAATAAAAGATGATTCTTCTGTATTTTTACCATTATTTTTAATGTTAGCAGTGAAAATATATGGCTTAAAATAATGTTGGGAAGTAATACATTTAAAGTAAATCAGAGAAAAAACATAATGCAACAGACAATACATTGTACAATCATATAATAATAATAAAACTTATGATATGCCATAGCAACATTTTAATAATCATTACTTTATATTATATTATTGTAAATGAAATGAATGTATAGTTAACATCTAAATAAAATAATGAAGCTATCAATTGTTTAGACACCAGAAAATGAAATGAGCACGTTTGTAAGTTCTTTGGTTTTTGTTTTTTTAAGTTATGCTCTCATGAAAGGATTCAGTTTGAACAAAACCACATTTTCACTTGGAAAAGTACTGCTAAAAATGCTTCAATTTCTTTCTACTGGAAAGCTTCTGATGTTTGCAGGTTCAAAGAAAACAGCAGTCAGGTCAAATAAGATGCTTGTTAGAAGTACCTTATCTTACCTCTTCTTCAAATTGATCATGTATCTTCCATGAAAAATGATCTATTATGAAAGAAAATTGAAAAGTAGGAGACAGCCCATTTCATACTTACACTATGTTAGACCAGGATTCAGCACTGTTGGATTAATCATACTAAACTAGGGTCTTAATGCTGTGGCAGAGTGGACGCAGGAAATATTCACAGCTATAATTTCCATCGTCGACTTCATGCTGCTGCATACTGCTGCCACCAGTTCAATTCATTGCTTATGCAGTTTCAGAAAAGTAAGTGTATATCTATTTGCATATAGATTGTATATCTGCCAAAGTGAAAAACTTTAAACACTAAGACTAGCAATTTCTACCGTGTATGTTGCAGGAGAGTCTTTTGTTTAAAACACAGGCCTAAAAATTAGCAGGGGCACTGCTCTGTTCTTGATTTTGCCTCACGCTTTCTCTGCAACCTTGAATAAAACATTCTCAGAGTACTTTTGAATAGAGAAATTATTTTTGTGTAATCACAATTGTGCTGTGTCTATAATAGCGCAGAGTTTAAAACAAAGTCCTTCCTTTTCTATTCTTCATATGTAAAATAAGATTAATATAACTCCACCTAATTTGCTTTATAATAACTAGGATAATGTTTTGTTGATTTGTTAGTTTATCTTTTTGTGCTCTGCTTTGAAAACTGTGTAATTTTATGACAGCTAGATATAATTATCATCAAAGTCAGGTAATTTTTGCTCCTGCTACGTATTTATGCCATTGTTTTTATCATGATATCAGGAAAGAAAATGGAAATCTTTCATGTACGAGAGCTGCTCTGATAGTAATGCCTCCTATCTTATTCTGTTCGCCCATGATGTCAGAGGTGGAAGTTGGTGGTATGACAGTATAGGTTGAAACTTCCCACCAATATTCCATTACATTTTATTGCTGTGTGACAGATGGCAGCAGAGGAGCAGACTGAAAACCTGTTATCTGACATGGAAATGTATATGGTGTAAAGCTGTCATTGAATTCCCCCATAAATTAAAAAGTGACACCCATTGACATTCACTGAAGCTTGCTGAACATTTATGGAGACCAAATGGTGAATGTGAGCAAAGTAAGGCAGTGGATGGTGTGTTTTAATAGTGGCAACAGTGGACAGGGCAGCGACCTCCACTGGTGCAGATTTTTATGAATGGGGCATGTTGGCTCTCGTCTACTGATGGTAAAAATGAATGGCTAATGGTAGTGACTATGTTGAACAGGAATGTTTTGTAGCTGAGAATCTGCTTTATTGAATACTGTTATTGTGCTCTATGTATCTGTTGTAGTTTCCATGGAAACAGTAGGAGACTTTACTTTCAGTGCAACCTACATATAAGGGACTCTTAAGGCATTCTAGGGGAGAGCGCCCTTGCTCCTTCATTGGGTTATTCACCGTGCCCTGATTACATGTCTGAACAAGATTTGAGCAGGCACTGTTTTCTGTCTCCTCTCTACCAAGTTTCTGTCTTTTTGTATTAAATATGAGCACATGGCCCCAAGTAAGCCATGGCACTCTCCAGCTGAGGTCTTTATTTCAATGAGCAATGAATTGGCACTGTGGAAGTCATCACGGAGTGCACCGGTCCCATGGTTTAGATACAGTTTCTAGATAAAATACCCATACCCACAAGAATGGATGGATGTGGACTGAGTCTCTAGAGATCTGTATTCTTGTCATCTGGAGCACTCTGAACAATTTGTTTTCTGTCCCTTGGTTTTGACACATGTAAAATGAACAAAGTAATACAACTTGAGAACTGAGTAACAAAAGCCACTAACAATTACTATTTATTAATGCCACTGTTACTATCATTGTTGATTGAATTCTAGGTGAAAAGTTAGAAATTCTCTGAGCTAGAGGATCAACTGGAATGACTGTGCTGATTCTGGAGTGATTAGCTGAGTTTCTCTACTGCAAAACGTTAAGTAAAATGCATCTAAAACATAGTCTGCCTCATAAACACTGAGTGATGTGGGATAGATGCTCCTATTATTCTAACAATTGCTCTGGTGACAGTGATACTGCTCAGAAAGGAAGTTCAATGTTAATAAGAGCAAAAGATTCTGGCCTTTTGTTGTCTGTGCAGTTATTAAATAATATTTTTCTAATACAAAAGAAAAATACAGATTCTCAGTTTGTGTGCTAGAAATACTGAAAATATAGTTATCTGTAGCACTTGCACTGACTTAATCTAACCTACATTATAAACATTCCCATATTTTTTGTCCCTGAAAAGCTTCAGGCATCAAAAGTGGTTGTGACCTAAGTGTAATCTCAAACTTGCTTTCAATTATTTCTAGCCCAAGAGGCCTGAACTATACAAACATAGTTTGAAAATCTGAAAAAAGCCCATGTTTTTATTTTTCCTGTTTGATACAAGTTACACATGAGAACTATTCCAGGGCAAAACATTTGTTTCTAATATCTGACAGTCTAGTATTTTAGTATTTATGTACTAGCCCAGAAGCTTTGTTGAACTTGGGGATTATTTCTGTTGTAATTATTTATAGCTTGCATTGCCACAATACCTTGGATGGTCAAGCTCTAGCCCTGCTGGGTACTGTGCAAGAAAAGCACAAAGAAAACCCTCACAAACATCCCAACCCTCCATGTAGTGTGACTACTTCAAGGTACCCCAGTATCTTTGTATTCTTCCCTATTGTACATGTTGCACACCTAAGATCCTTTGGAAAAGGGAGAAGATATACAGTGGTGATAGAGTGCAAGCTTTTGAATAAATATAAATGGGTATTTTTGTCTGCACAGTGTCTGCCTGTGAAACTTTATTTTAATTTGATTGGCCTCCTTTTTCAAATTAAGTGTTAAGGGTTTTTTTTTTTTTTAATATTTTTACTGACTGATGTACAAAATAGGATATATTGTATTTCATAACAGGTTTTTATGCTTGCCAAAATAGATTGTATAAAATCTAACAATAAATAGAGATAGCTTAGTTCCGTCTTGAAGATAGAGTACTAAGAAATTGGGTCCATCACTGTCATTTTTCTCAGAGATTCCTCTCATCTGTCACAACACAGTAGTTATGAAAAATGAAACCATAAATTCAATTTAGAGGGCAATTTGCAGCTAATCTTTGGAGTAATTCCAGTGTGAATAATACAGCAATTTGGATGCATGGTCAGTCAATTCCGCCTCTGATTTATTAGGATTTAAGATTTTTTTTTTTCTTTCATTAATGATAATTACCCAAGAAGAGAAAATAATTTCTCCAAAATTATCTATCTTCACATCTGTGGTTTCAGTTTTGAGAAAGGCTGCAGTGTTGTTTAAACTTGTTATTATAGGATGGGGGAAAAGCTTTTTACAAAAGATATATGAGGTATTTAAATTCTGAACTGTATCTCTTTACAGCACATGTGTGAACTGATCAGCACTGGTTTATGGCTGCCTTTATATGACTCCCATTAGAGCTAACATTTTGAATATCTCAGCATAAGGACACTGGGATTTGCTATTGATTTTCCACACTTCCTACACCTTGAAGATTGCATTAAAATCCAGCTCAAGCAAGAGTGACACTTTTTGTTCCTGTTTAAAAGTCACATTTATTATCTGAGACTTTTTCTACTTATTAAATCTCTACTTTCTCTGATACATTATTTATGCATATTTTTTTCTATATCTTTCCTTCAGTTTTCAAGGTCTCCTCTTGATTTTAATAGAAAGCATCTACAACAGATGCGTACAACAGGTTATACATTTGTGTCTGTGGTGCTAATGGGGGAGGGAAGGCCAGGGGGAAAAACAGCTCATTTAACACAGCCTTTGAGCTTTATTCAAAATGCTAAGGCATCTACAGAAGTGCTGCCCATGAAGCAAGCGCCTTTGTAAGCCTCTAGAGGAACATCTCAAGATCTAGATGCTTTGCCTTACTACGTCTTCAAAACCTCCTGCCTCTTTCCAATGCTGATGAAGGAGAGGTACTTCAGGAGCGCTGGCTCTCAAGACACCTAGGGAGTAGCTGCTTGTCAGATGGATTGAAGCCTGTCCCTGCTTCTCACACTCGACACATGACCTTCTTTCTTAGCTTTACGCCAGGTATCTCCAATATCAGGGTACATAGGGAACCATTCTAAGATTAGGATCCAGGAGAGTAAGAGTTGATATCACCCTCCAATCAGCCCAATCAGGTTCCACAAGGATTAGCCCACCAACATAGTTCTTACTTCTATCTCCTTGCTCTTTCCAACCCTGGATCCTTAAGAAATAATTTTGGTTTTTGTGCTCACTACAATGGCTGGACTAGGTGATCTTAGTGGTCTTTTCCAACCTCAATGAATCTGTGATTTTGTGATTCTGTGAAATGCTGCAGAACTGAAGCGCTTACTCACGCATGCACTTTGGGATTCAGAGCAGAACATTCTGAGATACAACACCAGTCAAAGCCTGAGGTGCAACCCACAAATCCGTGCATTCTGGTTTTCCAAAGTTAAGGATGATGTCTTTGTTACAAAAGATTAAGAAATACTTTCTTTCCTGACAGAATGACAGTTAGGTATCTAAAAAAGCAATCAACTATGCTTGTCAAGTTTGTTTCTTTGAAGCATTTTGTTACCTATGAATAGGCATAATCTGCCAACTGAAACAGTATCTTTTCTTCCACCAATATTATGGGGAATTTTGATTATTTAAAATGTGTTACTGAAATTCCTGCAGCTTTAGTTTTGCTTAAAATTGGACTTAGATTATTTTGTTTTGATTTTTTTCGCTTGACAGAAGAAATGTGTATATAAATATGGAAAAAGGGGAGAAAAAGCAACTACTTTGCTTTTGCACATTTCCTTACACTAGAATATGAGCCTTGTAAAACAGGTCTATAAAACTGTGAAAGTGGAAATGATTTTGTATTGCTTAAGAAATATCTTTGAGCACATCACCTTTATGTATCCGTGAAAAGAGAAGACTTCACAGGAAATTCATGCACTGACAACAATTGCCAAGTCCTGATAGCACAAGAGTATGGTATTTAAAGAATAAAATGGTTTTTTTTTTAATTTAAATAAATTGAATGATTTATGTTTTATTCAGTAAATAGGTTTCTAAGAACATGTTTTTCTTACTTTTTAAAATTATTTCTTTTTAATAAAAAGTTCTTCATAGAAGCCTTTTAATCTTGTAATCTACTGGTCTTTTTCACTTCCCCTCAACTAAAGGTCAGCTTTATTAACAGTCCTTTGTGTGAAGCCATTAGAGAAGAGTATCTTGCTGAAATGACACAGCACTTTAAACCTTCACAACCAAAACATTCGGTGTAGCTTTCTTAATATTGCAAATGTGTTTGATAATAACTTCAGACTGCTTCACAACTTCCACCATAATTACAAATAAAAACACCAAAAAATGTCTCAGTGAAGCAGTATTTAATTTATGATCAATCTTTCTAAGTAGTTTCCCTAAGCATGTCTAATTAAGATATGAAAACATCACATTTATTTAGTTCCTGTTCTCTGAACATTTCAAATCTTTTCCCAGCTGCAGTGAAGTTGATGTTCAGTCTACGAAGAGGGGCCATTTTAGAGGTGGGGCCACATTATATATTCAATTCCAGAAACTGCAAGATGTTTTTTCTGCCTGTACTTCCCACATCAGGGGCTTTGGATGATTTTATTTCATCTGTGTCACAGTTCCATGCACCTTGACAAGCAAGTAATGACTGTAAGGCAAATGTGCATATAGAGTAAGCAAAACATATCTTGTGCACATCAGGGTTGTTGGGAGTATGCAGTCAACACTCATCCAGAAACTCAGTAGACTTCCTTACAAATTTCAAAGCCTACCTGTGATAGTGAAACTTAGCCACAGAGATGGGGAGATTAGCCAGGTGCAACTTGTGAAATAACCTGATCCTCCCTAGCAGGCTTTAACAAATCAGCATTCAAAGAGGGTTTCAGGACCCAAATTTTCTCCTAGTTTAGAGAGCCCTGAAAGTGTGATACATGGTGAGTGCAATTTTATACACATTTTATAGTTGAATGCCACAGATCTAGCTTATCCAGCATGGCCCAAGTTGTTCCACTGGACCACTCTGATGGATGGCAACCTCCACAGGTTGAACAGCAGTTCTCTTCCACAATANTTTCCATGACCGTTTCCTCCAGCTCACCGATTTAAAAGCTGTAACAAGCAAACAGGACAATACTATTTACAGGTAAAGAAACTAAGTTAATTGACCTATTCATTATCTGTATGAAAATGCTAGTTCTGACTGTTTTGTAATGTTCACTTTTCGCTAGATGTTATTTGCTTTTGTTGTAACTACCTGAGTTAAGAAGAAAGGAGAAAAAAATATGCATTCCTTAGCCACCAGCACCTCACTAAGTATGCTACAACCAAAGTATCTGTCTTCCCCCACTTTCCACTACTTGTCAAAGATTTCTCATTTGGAGGTACATTTTCAAATATACTTATGCTTTATCTCATTGATTTTCACCTTTAGTGGGAGGTAGACGGTTAATTGCTATGTATGCCTTTTTGCAAGTCCAGTCAGTAATAGAAAATATGGCTATTAATTTGGATCACTTCAGTTTTTTATTGTCCTTTTTGAAGGCCAAATGGAGATCTTCGGCAAATACCACATACACATACACATTGGACAATCAGGCATTTTTATAAAGTTGAGCTTCATAAATTGAAATATCCCAAGCCTGTGATCACTCTTTAGAGTCCTGGCCCTTGATTATAGTAGTGAGACTATGCTCAGTGATGCTTAGCATTCTCATCAAGAATTTCACTTGAGTTTTTTCATGATGCTGGGACCTCACTTTCTTTAGAATTTTACTATGTCTAATTCTTAAATGTTCCCCTACGTAAAAAAAAAAAAAAAAAAAAAAAAGTCCTAGAATGTAAAAGGATGAAGCTACAAGATGCTGTTCTTATTTTATTTATTTGTTTATTTTTCCTCATAATGCTAACTTAGGGAAGTCTATTCTTTTTTTCCATGCCTTTCTCTCTTTTTTCTTTTTTCCTTCCGCTGGAAATTACTCAAAGAGTACCTCCTGGTACACACATATGCTGTAGATTCTTGTGGAGTATGAGCTTCTGACATTGCGGTCAAACAAATAATTAAGTAGACAAAAAATCTTGGTATGAAAATATTAATACAGTCTTGTTGCAGACCATAAAGCTTACAGTTTGTTTGTATCACAGTATTTTCCACTGTTTTCTGTTTTGCTTGATGTTTGTAGCTTGTCTGAAGTAAATTCAGTCTTTCTTGTGTGTCTAACACAAAAACCCTTTGATGTTGTGTCTTCCTCAAATCTTACAAGCAACAAAAAGCAGAAGTAATAATAAAATAAAAGAGCAAATTAGTACACTGCGGCTTTACAGAAAGTCCAGACTACAACTGGAAAACCTAGGAACTGTATTCTCAAATCTGTTAGAGTAAGAATACACCCCAAAAAGAAAAAGAAAAAAAAAAAAGGAAAGCTGTCATAAGTATCTCCTCCTTAAGAGATATAGTGAGTACACTATGTCTGGTAAGCTGCTGTGCTATGTAGTCACAATTTAAAAAACTTCTGAGAGGGAAAGTGTCTAATTAAATGAGTGATGTGCCTTTCCTATGGGGGAAATAATCATTTTGCTGTGAGATTGCTCTAAAGGTTACACATGCATTGACAATATTGATGAAGAAAGTACAGAGCCTTTATCCATTTAAAGATGTGTTTGAAGAGTTGGGCTGTACAAAAGACATCAAATTAAAGTTGCTCAGCTTGTAAAGTGCTCACCTCTCAGAGCACCATTAGTATTAAGGGAGCAGATTAAACACAATTTAGATCACATTGAAAGACTAAAGTCAATTTAGGAGGTATATAACCATGCATGATAATGGTCTCTAAATCTACAGCAACAAGGTAAGGATATGCTTGGATATGCAGGATAAAGATGTGAAACTAAAATAATTTCCTTTGAGGACTATAAAAGAAGCAATGACGAGGAGGCAGATTTTAGATGCTAGTTTGTTTAAGTAGATAAATTCAATGGACTGATCTGGAAGGGAAATAAATCTGATAGCAGTTTTATATACAGTCTGCAGGGTATCATGAACTTGACCTTTGTTGGAGCAAATGGGTTCTTAGCTGAATGGTATACTATTTCATTATTATTTGCATGCTGATAGCTGTGGGAAATGCAATATGGAGGACTCATAAAAATCTTTTCTAGAAAAGCGCATAATCTTCTAGCCTATCAATTCAAAATTTTAGCTGTTAGGTAANTAAATAGAGATAGCTTAGTTCCGTCTTGAAGATAGAGTACTAAGAAATTGGGTCCATCACTGTCATTTTTCTCAGAGATTCCTCTCATCTGTCACAACACAGTAGTTATGAAAAATGAAACCATAAATTCAATTTAGAGGGCAATTTGCAGCTAATCTTTGGAGTAATTCCAGTGTGAATAATACAGCAATTTGGATGCATGGTCAGTCAATTCCGCCTCTGATTTATTAGGATTTAAGATTTTTTTTTTTCTTTCATTAATGATAATTACCCAAGAAGAGAAAATAATTTCTCCAAAATTATCTATCTTCACATCTGTGGTTTCAGTTTTGAGAAAGGCTGCAGTGTTGTTTAAACTTGTTATTATAGGATGGGGGAAAAGCTTTTTACAAAAGATATATGAGGTATTTAAATTCTGAACTGTATCTCTTTACAGCACATGTGTGAACTGATCAGCACTGGTTTATGGCTGCCTTTATATGACTCCCATTAGAGCTAACATTTTGAATATCTCAGCATAAGGACACTGGGATTTGCTATTGATTTTCCACACTTCCTACACCTTGAAGATTGCATTAAAATCCAGCTCAAGCAAGAGTGACACTTTTTGTTCCTGTTTAAAAGTCACATTTATTATCTGAGACTTTTTCTACTTATTAAATCTCTACTTTCTCTGATACATTATTTATGCATATTTTTTTCTATATCTTTCCTTCAGTTTTCAAGGTCTCCTCTTGATTTTAATAGAAAGCATCTACAACAGATGCGTACAACAGGTTATACATTTGTGTCTGTGGTGCTAATGGGGGAGGGAAGGCCAGGGGGAAAAACAGCTCATTTAACACAGCCTTTGAGCTTTATTCAAAATGCTAAGGCATCTACAGAAGTGCTGCCCATGAAGCAAGCGCCTTTGTAAGCCTCTAGAGGAACATCTCAAGATCTAGATGCTTTGCCTTACTACGTCTTCAAAACCTCCTGCCTCTTTCCAATGCTGATGAAGGAGAGGTACTTCAGGAGCGCTGGCTCTCAAGACACCTAGGGAGTAGCTGCTTGTCAGATGGATTGAAGCCTGTCCCTGCTTCTCACACTCGACACATGACCTTCTTTCTTAGCTTTACGCCAGGTATCTCCAATATCAGGGTACATAGGGAACCATTCTAAGATTAGGATCCAGGAGAGTAAGAGTTGATATCACCCTCCAATCAGCCCAATCAGGTTCCACAAGGATTAGCCCACCAACATAGTTCTTACTTCTATATCCTTGCTCTTTCCAACCCTGGATCCTTAAGAAATAATTTTGGTTTTTGTGCTCACTACAATGGCTGGACTAGGTGATCTTAGTGGTCTTTTCCAACCTCAATGAATCTGTGATTTTGTGATTCTGTGAAATGCTGCAGAACTGAAGCGCTTACTCACGCATGCACTTTGGGATTCAGAGCAGAACATTCTGAGATACAACACCAGTCAAAGCCTGAGGTGCAACCCACAAATCCGTGCATTCTGGTTTTCCAAAGTTAAGGATGATGTCTTTGTTACAAAAGATTAAGAAATACTTTCTTTCCTGACAGAATGACAGTTAGGTATCTAAAAAAGCAATCAAATATGCTTGTCAAGTTTGTTTCTTTGAAGCATTTTGTTACCTATGAATAGGCATAATCTGCCAACTGAAACAGTATCTTTTCTTCCACCAATATTATGGGGAATTTTGATTATTTAAAATGTGTTACTGAAATTCCTGCAGCTTTAGTTTTGCTTAAAATTGGACTTAGATTATTTTGTTTTGATTTTTTTCGCTTGACAGAAGAAATGTGTATATAAATATGGAAAAAGGGGAGAAAAAGCAACTACTTTGCTTTTGCACATTTCCTTACACTAGAATATGAGCCTTGTAAAACAGGTCTATAAAACTGTGAAAGTGGAAATGATTTTGTATTGCTTAAGAAATATCTTTGAGCACATCACCTTTATGTATCCGTGAAAAGAGAAGACTTCACAGGAAATTCATGCACTGACAACAATTGCCAAGTCCTGATAGCACAAGAGTATGGTATTTAAAGAATAAAATGGTTTTTTTTTTAATTTAAATAAATTGAATGATTTATGTTTTATTCAGTAAATAGGTTTCTAAGAACATGTTTTTCTTACTTTTTAAAATTATTTCTTTTTAATAAAAAGTTCTTCATAGAAGCCTTTTAATCTTGTAATCTACTGGTCTTTTTCACTTCCCCTCAACTAAAGGTCAGCTTTATTAACAGTCCTTTGTGTGAAGCCATTAGAGAAGAGTATCTTGCTGAAATGACACAGCACTTTAAACCTTCACAACCAAAACATTCGGTGTAGCTTTCTTAATATTGCAAATGTGTTTGATAATAACTTCAGACTGCTTCACAACTTCCACCATAATTACAAATAAAAACACCAAAAAATGTCTCAGTGAAGCAGTATTTAATTTATGATCAATCTTTCTAAGTAGTTTCCCTAAGCATGTCTAATTAAGATATGAAAACATCACATTTATTTAGTTCCTGTTCTCTGAACATTTCAAATCTTTTCCCAGCTGCAGTGAAGTTGATGTTCAGTCTACGAAGAGGGGCCATTTTAGAGGTGGGGCCACATTATATATTCAATTCCAGAAACTGCAAGATGTTTTTTCTGCCTGTACTTCCCACATCAGGGGCTTTGGATGATTTTATTTCATCTGTGTCACAGTTCCATGCACCTTGACAAGCAAGTAATGACTGTAAGGCAAATGTGCATATAGAGTAAGCAAAACATATCTTGTGCACATCAGGGTTGTTGGGAGTATGCAGTCAACACTCATCCAGAAACTCAGTAGACTTCCTTACAAATTTCAAAGCCTACCTGTGATAGTGAAACTTAGCCACAGAGATGGGGAGATTAGCCAGGTGCAACTTGTGAAATAACCTGATCCTCCCTAGCAGGCTTTAACAAATCAGCATTCAAAGAGGGTTTCAGGACCCAAATTTTCTCCTAGTTTAGAGAGCCCTGAAAGTGTGATACATGGTGAGTGCAATTTTATACACATTTTATAGTTGAATGCCACAGATCTAGCTTATCCAGCATGGCCCAAGTTGTTCCACTGGACCACTCTGATGGATGGCAACCTCCACAGGTTGAACAGCAGTTCTCTTCCACAATAAATCCAGACTCCAACTGAGCAGAGAGTGGAAGTTGGAAGCAGAATGACCCTCATACTGAAGTCTCAAGACAGGTAATATATTATACAAGTGCTCTGGTAAGATCTAGACCTTGCATTAGTGTTGTAAAAGAAAATAAATGGGAGGGAAAGGGTGATCCTGAAAAATGCTTTCCAGCTTAATTTCTCCCCCTGACATACACGACCTGCTAGGTTAAGTTTCTTCTAGTTAAAAACATTTGTAAAAAAATCTAGTGGACTCTGTAGCAAACTACCTCACAAGAAATCACTGAAGCAGAGAATGAACTACTTCTTTCAGTTCTCTGCCAGTTCTTTCAGGTCTGAACTAAGTGCAGCATGCAAACTTGGATTTACTGTGACTTTGAGCATTGTGCTTGTTGCTGAATTACCTCAAATTGCTTTAAGCAAATGCTTCTGGGAACATTACTCTTCATTGACTTATCAGGGGATTTAAAATCTTCACTAGTCAAGGTATAAATATATCTGTGGAATTAATTTTTCAAATTAATACTTGTGCTGTTGGGCTCTGTTCTTTCCATTGATTATTTTAAAAATGATTTGGGATGTGCAGCCTGAGTGATATTTGCTTACAAAAATATGAGATTTCTGTTGACACACAGTAAGCTTGAGATGGATTCTTAGTGTGCATGAAATTGCATGCAAAATTGAATTATGGATGGTAATGTGTGCATGGCATTCTCAGCTGATTGTTCTTAAGTATAAAATATAAAATTACATGGGCTATTTTATTCCAAAACCCACATTAAGACAGTTTTTGTACATAGACATTATCAACTGATTGGTTTTAAGGAATAAGAACAAGTATTTTTATTACTGCTTAGTACGAGCTATGCAAACAATTACACATAAATTGAATACAACTGGTCAAAACCAAGCATTTCCTTCTAATATGAGATTTGACATTTAAAAAAAAAAATCTGTTTCCTTTGAATTCATTTGTAAAGCCAATTTTAATATCTTACAAAATTTCAATATAAAATAAAAATTCTGTTCAGAAGAAAGTTTTTCTTTTTGTTTCCTTTATTATTTCAGAACTTATGGGCAGAAATGCACAGCATTATACTAGGGCAAGCAACATGGAACTAGGGAGAGGTTAATTTCTCTTGCCTTTGAGTGTTTGTATTGAAGGCATCCAGATATGAGCTAGTCATTTAGAAACCTTTTGGAAATGTCAGAAGAGATTGTTACTTCTCTTCTGCAATGCCTCTCAATTGCAGCTAGAAGACGAATAACTCAGATGAATCACAATGTAAAAGCATCTACCTCACTCTATTGACTCTAAAGGGCATCTAGATAAAAAATAAGTATTGTAACTTTTGTAGGTATTTGAGGTGAGATAAACTGCCCCTTACTTGTCCTTCTATGACATCATTCAATAACAAAAGTATAATTGTGAAATGTAGTTGCTACTTTATAAATATGGTAGATGAGTTATTTTATACATGCAGTATGTATCAAGTATAATTTCAAGTATCCCTATCAGAGACTTGGAGGGTGAAGATAATGGAAGTCGTTATGATCATATTCATTTCATCTAACTTAAAGCATCTAATTAGTTTACCTTAATCATTAAATTAACAGCTGAATTTTCTTGATAATCAATAGTTCCAAATAGGCATCTCCAGAGTCTCATCTTAAGATGGCTGAATAATTCTCTAGAAGAGAGAGCACAGGAGCACAGGACAAGAAGGTATTTGAGCTAATGCCCTTGCTTATTAGGACTTAGTTTCATTTAAGTCCAAGGCATCAATCTAGTCACACAAAATTTTCAGAACTGTCTAAGCTTGAGGCTGTCTAAAGATATCAGTTGGCTTTGTTAGCTTGAACCAATCTGGTCACTTCACTCTAGGAACTTACACATGGTCATTCTTGTGAGTTCAGCACTTATTTCCTACTAAAGTTCTTCTGTAAGTAATATTCAGGCATCTAATCTCTAACTACATCAGAAAAGTATCTTCCTAGAGGAATCTGAAGCATTTCATGAAGTTACCAGCAACTTTTATGTAAAAGATGACCGTTTAGGTCACTCATAAATGAAATAATGGACTTGAAAGGTAGGTTCTTCTTAGCCAGAAGGAAACCAAAGATACATCATTTGTGTGGTAGAAAGGTGCATAATAACCTAGGAAGTAGCCTTCGTAAATACATAAATGCACATCTCTTGAAACAGAATCCCTGTGCTGCCTGTAAAGCTAGAGTCAAGAGAAGGAGAGCTAGAAAGAGGAACTCTTTATCTGACCTATGAGTCCACTAAATGGAGAGAAAAGAGATATACATAGATTGGACCGCAATTAATACTCTGTGTTGATTCCTTATATTTATAGTAAACTTGTAGAAATATCTATCTAAATCAGGGGATCTTTCTCAACAGGCCTTCAGAGATATCTGAAGAAGATATCTGAGAAAATCTACTGATTTTCTGTTCTCTTTGTAGAAAATACAGCTTTGGAGAATGCTGTTATCTCTCGAATCCTTCCTACCTATGAGGCTAAGTCTGTGAAAGAATTTTAAATTAATTTCCCCCCAGATCTCAATGTAGGACTCTCATTTTGGAGCCTAATGGGCAGAAAGATGAATCTGGACAAATGTACTCATTGGTGCAGGAGGTCTTCCCAAAATTTGGGTGTTAACCAATAATTGTTTTTTTCAGGATACTGTCAACAGCTGTTTCTCAGACTTATCAGTAGTCTAGCTTTCTTCATTAAAAATATGAAATTTGATTACCATATAGACTGTTATAGAAAAATACTGTGTTTCCAGTATAACCAGGTAATATCTGTTCATAACAACATTCCTAAAATTAGAAAATTTTAGTTATCATATTATTCATATAAGGATGTTATCAGCAATGAAGTCTGCCAATGTCATAACTAGTAAGAGTAGAAATATGTATCTTGCGATTCTATTACGATAAATGTCATTGTCATAATCAAATTCAAAACATATAGTTGCTATTAAATTATTTACTATTTTAAAATAAACTTTAAAATCATTATAAAGAAATATTCCTAATAATGTTCATCAGAAGTCAGAACTGCACTTTTGACTCGTCTGGGCACTAGGTTATGGAATTCATGTCACTAAAGGTAGATGTTTCATATGAGCCAGGGTGACTAGCTCATATGAGGATGTTTACAGCAAAGGCATCTATGAGGATATTCCACTGCCAAAATGTAAGCTTCTAGTGCCATGCAAAGTGCTGTAGGGTACCTGTAATAACAACACAGTGATGATGTGACCGAAACAGGTAGACTGGTGATAGCTGCGTACATTAGTCCATAATGACACCTAAACTGAGGCTGCTAAATTTCATCTCCAAAATTGAATTAAATGAATTAGTAGTCTGCCTACCTCTAAAAATAAATAATATTTTTAAATATATATAAAACAACAGACCTAGAAACACAGGTTTTAATACATCTGTCATTTCTGAATTCCTACTGCGTGGGGGAAAAAAAAAAAAAAGAAGCTTACTTTCTGTAAAGGTTGGAAATCGGTCTTCTGTTGTGCCATTAATATGATCACAGCAGATGGAAAGTTTTATAAGGCAATTTTTTTTTTTTAATGAAGATAAATAGAAAATAGAACGGGCTTGGAGAAGAGCTACTGAAATGACCAAAGAGACAAAGAGCTTGTCTCGTGTAAGAGGAACTTTGAAAATTTAAATTGTTTAGCTCAGACAAATGCATCAGGGGAAAAAGTGGCATATAAAAGGTAAAGCTACTTAGCCTTAGGAAGAATTTTGGCTAGGTACAAGTGTATGTAAATTGTACATGAATAACTGTGATCTCCAAACTAGAAGTATTTTTTATCAGAAAGAGTCAAAGGACAGTTGTCCAAGCAGAGTAAGGATATAAAACCCCCTTCTTTCCCTTGTCTCTGTCCAAAGGTTTAAAAATAGAAGATGATGAATTTTTGATTCAGATTATCTGCTGTAGTTGTTGTGGGAGCTGGCAGTGAAATCCCATGGCTGCCTTTTTATCAATAAATAAAAGAAGATCAGGGCTAGACTGACATATCCTGACTCATCTCCTCCTATGTTAAATTCAGTATCCTCCAAGTAGAATGACTGTCCACATGGGATAGCATTTGGTTTTAATCTCCTCTGTGACCTATGTAGTACCCTCAAAAATAAATGCTAGGTTGTGAAGAGTTTGTTTTTTAGTTTAGTTTAGTTTTGTTTCCTCATTTTGAAGCAACTGGGAGCTCTGTGAGTTGACTTACTTAGCTTCTTTCTCGTGATCTGTTCTGTTCATGCAACTTGCGTGTAACTTACCATAAATAACAACAATGAACAGTGTTAGACTCTGTTAACGGGGTTTTCCACTTCATTGTCTTTTTTAATTTTTCATTTTTAACACATAAATAATACATATATTGAAATAACGTATTTTTTTATATTTTATTTTATATACAATGTATCATTCAGGAAAAAATAATTGAATCAAAATAACGAGTTAAGAAACAAGTATTACCTTTATGTTGGCATGAGGGTAGTAGGAGTGGGAAGAATGGCTTCAACTTTGACAAGAGGGGTGAGAATTTTGTCCTCTGGTGTGCATCCAAAACAAGATCTAAAAATAATATTGAGTAGTTTTTAATAACTGCCTCATGACCAGAGATGGAGGTGAGCCAGTCTATAACACATTTTGCCAGAAGAAAAATCTCAAATGCTTTTCTTTGCAGGAGGGGTAGATGAAAGGAGGAAAGAAAAGAAAAATTCTGGATTTTGTATGAATAGAAGTGATGAATGCATATGGGTGAAAAACAGGAGAAGAAGCTTCAACTTTTGTGATGAAAAAATGAGGCTATTATTGCAATAAGGAGTACAGAATTATTGTCTTAACAACAATGGATCATTGGCCTAAATGAATGGCTGGATCACATATACTGCCACACACAGACTCAAAATACTGAACTGTATTAGAACTGTTGGTAAAGTTGATGGTGAAACATTGGTCTTGCCTTAAAACTCAGATATTTCCAAAAAGGTTTGCTAAGGTTCATTGGACTTATGAATGAACTTGATCAGAGTTATGGTTTTGCAATGAAAAAAAAAAAAAAAAAAAATTTAGTGCAGCAGTAAACCCCTTACCTACAGTGGAGATTTTCAAGAAGATATTACTTAGCACATCCTGAATCATAGTGGGACTTTAGCTTATTGCAATCCTTATGCCTTGAAAACCTCAGTTCGGTAAATAAAATCAACATAGTAATATGTAGCTTCTTTGCATCTCAAGTTTAAAGGGCAGCTTGTAATTAGCATTTAGAGCACGTGTAGTGTGTCTTGAGGAATATGTTATGTACAGCTTATAGATTTTGATTAATTTTATAAAAAACTGTTTCATTTTGTGCCTCCATATGCTGTGAGTCATCTAAAGCTGGCAAAATTCCTGACATATATTGCGTATCTTGTCTGAAAGATGTAATAGAACTTACATGAGGAAGATTCTAGCACCAGGGACTGAAAACTGGTAAAAGAAGGTGTGTACTAAGGAAAAGAAGTTATAAAAATCTAAATCAACATTGACATCTGAGGGAGTGTGATTGGGGAAATATACACTGAATTTTTGCAAAAGAATGAAGACCAGATGTGTAAGAGCAGGTTAAAAAGCTACAGGCACAACGTTCTAATTTAGATTTAGGATTTCATAGTTTTGCTGTGAAGTCCTTTCCTATCCCTCTGTTATTATTTCCTGAGCCTAAAAACACCCATGAGATATAAGTTATGCCAAAGAAACCTCTTACGAGGAATTATCTCCCTTTTGTCACTCCTACCTTTAGCCTCATTGCTCCTATCCACTGTTTCATTCCACTTTTCAGTTTCATCTGGGTTAGAAATGGGAAACTGTAGCAGAAGCAGTAGTTGCTGTTGCTATGTGTTTTGAAGTCCTGCCTAAATGGCTTCTTATCTCCATGCTTGGACTACATGACTAGCGTGAATGTCTTCTTACCTGATATACGTCCCTTGTTGAGATCATCTGTAATGGTCTTTCTGTAGGATTAAATAAAAAAGCAGCCTAGTTCTAGAAGAGCATGGAGGGAAAAAAATCACATAATTTTTTCTATTTTGCTTCAAACAACGTACAGAAAACTTCCAGCTACCTTCTAGAGGATGTTCTACAACATATAGGATGCAGTTCATTACTATGTTAGTTATTCAAAGAGGAAAAAAGCCCTAGGTGGTATCAGTGGCCTAAGCTAAAATAAAGTCTGTGACTTCTTTTTCCAACAGTTTTATCCAAGCTTTATTCTAGTGTTGATGATACCACACACAAAAAAAAGGTCAGATTCATCATAGTGTGAAACTGAATAGAGTTGGAAATGTGTGTAAACAAATTCCTACTCAAGAAACATTATGGGGAAAAAGATATAGAGTTGGAAATGTGTGTAAACAAATTCCTACTCAAGAAACATTATGGGGAAAAAGATTCAGAAAAAGATTTATGAACTTGCAAGTATATTGACTCCAAATCTGAAATCTTCTAGGGATTTCTCAGGAAGCTGATACATGGGATGGGGAATAAGAATGTTACTGTTTTGTCTGGAGGTAAAAATATGCATATGTAATTCCCAATGTCTATATGGTTTAAAATAATTATTTTTACTTACTTTGGTAAAGTTTGTACTATATATGTTCAACTGTTTCATCTGGAGAATATGATCGACACTGTATGTCTACAGGGAGCAGAACCATTTCTATAAAGTATCAGTATGGATGAAGAATAGCATTGCCATTTTTTGAAATATAAAAGCATAGCCTAGGAACAAATATTTACATTTAAAACAGAATAATCCTTTTGGTGTATGTGAGAAAAAAACATTTACTTCATGGTAGAGTTGTTTCCTGTATTTTCAAGAGAAAAAAGAAGATACTGCTTTATTGCATTGTAAGAATAATCTTTTCTTGGTCATGCCTTTTTCTTGCATTTGCATTTGTAAAGTGATTCCTCACTCCAGGACCTAGATTGCTTCATCTGACTGAGTAGTCTTCAAAATATTCTCACGTAAATTCCCTCTTTCCCTTGAAATACTTTTCCTTATCTCAACATTAAATATCTTTCCATCACTCAGTCTACAGAGGTTACTAACAGTTCTCTCCAGAAACCAGCATCTTGTATATTTATTTCCATATTCTTATATTGTGTGATGTCACATAATACTTTCTTGGTGTGTCACAAGTGCCTCTAAAAGAAGATAATATTTTTAAAGTTTTCAGTGTAGATTTTTCCCAAAGAAACAGATGTGACATGCATGTACCTTGTGAAAAATCTATATGGAAGACAGAAATAATGGAGGGTGAGAAGGAGACTTGGTCTCAAATAGAGAGAAACCACAAAAGGCTAGTTTATCGCCAAGTGCTAGTAGCACTGGCAAGACAAAGAAAGACTGTGTGAGCATCTTTAATACAATCTTATGACAACTAGTAGGCACAAGTAACTCTTCCATTAAACTAAGATGGTTACGATAGGATATTTGTTTATGTACTGTATGACTTGATTCCAACCGCTGAATCAAGTTAAATTCACAGTCTTGTATACAGTGTTAACTCCTAAGAGATTAACACTTCTAGGTGCAACCTAAATCACATACAGCAAAATTTAAAAAAGCTGAGTTTTATTTACTGAGTGTATTCCTTTTCATAGAATCATAGAATCACTCAGGTTGGAAAAGACCTTAAAGATCATCAAGTCCAACCACAACCTAACCATATTACCCTAACTCTAACAACCCTCTGCTAAATCATGTCACTGAGCACCACATCCAAACGGTTTTTAAACACATACAGGGATGGTGACTCAACCACCTCCCTGGGGATCCTATTCCAGTGCTCGACAACCTTTTCTGTAAAGAAGTGTTTACTGATATCCAACCTAAACTTACCTTAGCACAACTTGAGGCCATATCTCCTCGTCCTGTCACTGGTAAGAAAAGACCAATCCTGCTCTCGTTGTAAGCACCTTTCAGGTATTGGAAGAGAGCAAGAAGGTCTCCCCTCAGCCTCCTTTTCCCAGACTAAACAGCCCCAGTTCCTTCAGTCTCTCTTCATAGGACATATTCTCCAAGCCCTTCACAAGCCTTGTTGCCCTTCTTTGGACCTGCTCCAGCACCTCAATGTCCTTTCTGTACTGAGGTGCCCAAAACTGAACACAGTACTCAAGGTGAGGCCTCACCAATGCCGAGTACAGGGGCAGGATGACTTCCCTAGTCCTGCTCACCACACCATTCCTGATAGAAGCCAGGATGCCATTGGCCTTCTTGGCCACCTGGGCACACAGCTGGCTCATATTCAGCCGACAGTCCATCAGTACACCAAGATTCCTTTCCATCAGGCAGTTTTTGAGAAGTTATATCATTTTAGATGATCCAAGACAGGAAATCATGGAAGAACACTGATGAAATCCAGGACTTACAGACTTTAGCACCTCAAAAATCACTTCCTAAAGCCTCTCACTGGACCAAAACTGTCTTGGCTGCCCAGGGAAGTTGTGGAGTCTCCTTCTCTGGAGATATTCAAGACCCGTCTGGATGCCCACCTGTGCGACCTGGTGTAGGGAACCTGCTTTGGCAGGGGGGTTGGACTCGATGATCTCTGAAGGTCCCTTCCAACCCCCATGATTCTGTGATTCTGTGAAATGGACGTTTCAGCTCCCACTCTTTGTTGTCTAGAGGAAGCTTTGTTCTTGTGAACAGAAGTAAATGTTAAATGATGCAAGAAGGATTTTGATTCATATCCTGTAGTAAGTGGAAGAGTCAAACAGAAGTTTTCCTACATGGTAGATTCAGGAATTTAAAAATTTGGCTAGACTTTGAGTGAGAAGTGAAGCAAAATATGGAAAGATTATGAGAGGTTATTTTAAGAGTAAACTTAAAAGCCAACCAATTTTGTTTTGCATGTACTGTCAAAACAAGTTCACCCTTCTTGGCAATATCTTTCCTTTTTAACTTCTAAAATGAAATACCAGGAAAATTGACCTGATTGTACATAGGTTTTGATTGCATATTGTAATGGAAAATGGCTCTTTGGGAGTGTCCCTGAGCAGCTCTGGTAATGAGTTTATCCATGAAACATTTACTGAACAGGTAATGTCTACTGAATTGAATTACCGTTCTTCCTGTATAACATACTGATCTTTAGATTCATTATTTCATTTGTTCACTTTCCTCTTTTATGGCTAAAGTGAAACTAATCAAGGAATAAAAAGAGGCTAGAGCATTATATTGGCATGCAGTTTACGTTTCTTATTTGCAGATCTGCAAGCTTTTCAAAACAAAGGCAATAGAAAATTAACTGTTCTATTGAAGGATGCTGGGAATTGCTCCCACTCCCACCAGGGAAAACTTTTATCTATTGAAACATAGTTTGACTTTACTTTTTATTATAATTAACTCAGTTAATAGAAGGAGAAAAAAAATACCTGTCAAGAAATTAGTTGCAAGACCAGCCAGTTCATTAAAAAAAAAAAAAAGAAAAAAATCATCCATTCTGTCTCTAAAATATATCACAAAGGGGAGAAGAGATTATAAAAAGAAAAAATAAAGTGATTACTTTGATCTATTGTAAGTTGGTGTAGTAAATTTTGCAAATGCTATACTTCAAGTCATTCTAACAATATAAAAAGCTGCATGTTGCTCATTCACCTAGATATATTATGAATATTTCAAATTTATCTTTTGAGGAAATTTATGACTTTATAACTTCTTATCTTTTTCCATTGCCTTGAAAAAGTATAGCACTGAAATGATAGGAACGGATTTATCAAAAGTGATTAAAAGTAATCCTAACTCTAGCGTAAATTTCCTCGCAATACCACTCCAGGATACTGCCTATTGCTAATAGGGAATTCTTCTGATCTTTGCTTAACTGGGATTTTTGGTCTTACCTCTTATGCGACCTTCCCCTCAAATTACTCACTGTTTCTGCTACAGCTGCAGGCAAGTAATTGTGTTCTGTATGTGGCACAAGAACAGGGAAAGTACAGCCTCTGCCCCTGACATCTTTCAGTCAGAGAGGGAACATAAGGAGCCAAAGGGACAAGACTTCACCTTGTGATAACAGCAGGGTTTGCTTATATGTAACTTAACCATCATTCTTTTTTTTTTTTTTTTTTTTTTTTTTTCCCCCACTAGAACCATGGGAAATGAGAATTTTAAAGAAGGGCTGCCAATAGGTCATGGTTTTGGTATTTCTGTACTCCCATGTAATCTATACAGAAATCATATCCTGGGAATGTTGTGCAAAAAGGGTTTGTGTGTTCTGGATAAGGGATTCTAGAAAGAGATCTTAACTGAAATTTTACGAAACTGCTATGAAGAGGGAAGGAATAACGCAGTATCCATGTACACGATGTCACTTTGCTGATAACAGAGAGGATTTCCACAAGAGGAAGTACTGTATAACTTTAAGGATAAACACTGGAAGCTTGTCATGGACAGCTTTGGATTGCCCACTATGAGAATTTTTTAAAAAGCAGGCCAAATACCCATCAGAAAAGGCATATAAAGTCATGAAAGCAGAGTAGAAAGATAATCTTCCAAGCCTAGATCAAACCTATTTTCTATAATTCTGGGTTAGCCATTTAATGAATTTGCTTATGAGGGAAGAGGGAAGTTAGGTCTTCCAGCCAAACTCCAGTTTCTCTTCACTTACCGAGGCAGCTGTCTCCCAGGTCTGTTTGCAGGGTTCACATACAGCAGATACAGAGTTGCTTTCCTACGTGTTTCTCTCTAGATGACCTGAGTTTGTTAAATTTTGGGTTTATTAGGGCTTGTCCCAAATCTGTCACAAAGCCTTTGGCCTTGAGCTGTATCTGCACATTGGGTTGTGTCCTTCTAACCTTAAGTCCCATAGTTGCTTTTGCCAGTACAGACATACTATGAAAACATTTAAGAACATGGATATCATATATTTTTTCCCAACCCTGAGAGCTCCAGATTCTGAACTGTCCTCCAAGTTCAGTTGTGGAGAAAGTTTGTGGTGGTAGTTATTCTCTGTGACACCTTTTACCATTAAGAATAAAAACATTCAATAAGCCACCTTTTTTACATTTCTTTGAATTGACAGTTTACAAATAAATGATTTGTTCAGGCTTATAATTCTCACACATATTTTCCAGGGATTGAAATATGCAATAGACACTTTACTGCTAGAAGTACTCCATTTTATTATCTAGCAGCCCATACGTTTGTTGACCTTCAGAACAGAGATGTATGTATCACTGATTTTTTGGTTCAGTGGTTCAAACAACAAAATAAGTCATTTTTGGGTCAACCTGAAATGAAAATTTATTTAGTTCCTTCTCTGCTGTCTCTTGTGACTCAAACACAAAAATCGTTTTGGATAGATGGAAATACCTTGTTTGACCCCAAATAACATGGGATAAATTTTATGCTGCTTTCATAATACAGAAGAAATTTAGGAGCAAAGTACTGAATCCACAGGGGAAACTCATTCATCTTTTTTTTTTTTTTTTTTTTTTTAAATTTCCCTTGAATCCCAGTGTTTGCAGCAGTTTTTGGGGAAAAGGGATACAATTTAATTTTCCCCCTCTCTGATTTTGAATATAGGTTTTCTATCTCTCCAGTATGCCTATTGGTGCGTTTCAGTCTTGCTTGCTGAATGTTTCATTTTTTTGTAAATAATTGAGTATCCATTTTGACAAACAGGGAAATAAAAGTGAAAGCCTGATTCTTTAGCATGCCAGTTATGACATTTTGGCTTAGAGGAATGAAAGTAGTTTGAAGTCATTGTTTCAACAATAGTGCAGCCACTTCTGCTGGCTACAGGAGCTTTGAAAAGAGTTTATTTTTACTCAGTTTGAAATGCATAATGGTATGAGTGCTTTTTGCTAATATAAAGGAGATCCCAAGCTGTTTCTGATGCACACGGTATAGAGAACTAGAAATCAGCCTGCTCTCCTCCAGCTAAAACTGTCTTCATTGGTGAGTACATGCTATTAGTGGCAGTACCACTTTGCAGTATATAGTTCTCAAGGGACTGCTGTAGTGTATATTTAAAGTCACGAACCTTACGTTGCTTTGTCTAACCAACACTGTCTGTCTTAGCTGGACTGAAGTCACAGTTTCAACTGCTCCAAAATTCATCTTTTGGTGAAAAGACATAAAAGTAATGGCTACCAATTCTTATTCAGAGCTCTTCATAGACTTAACTTGATAATTAGGACCATTTTAAAGGTTATGCAGGCTATATTAAGACCTGTTTGAATCCTTTTGAAGAGGCTACATAGGGAAACGTCAGTGTGTGCAGGCTGAGAGTTTTCTATGTAGCATATAACTGTAAGAATTAAAAGTATTCCAGTTTCAATCTTGATAGGCAGTCATACTTTATAAATAGGAATAATAAATGTGATCAGAAAATGTTTATAAGCATTTTGAAGATATGACAAAACAACAAAAATTTAAGAAGACAAAGATTTTCTAAGTTTATGTCTCCGAAATCTCCAAGATATTGACAGTTTCCCAGGCATTTTCAGATGCCCCTTCAATGATACTGCAGTTCTTTTAAAGGCACACTCAGAAAAGGTTGAGTCTTTTTATCATCTGACTTAAAATAACGTAAAGATTTTGAAGACGACAAATAATAACTTTCTGAACGCTGATTTTACAGTAAGTAACTGAATGTAATATAATTTTAGAAGAATACATGTTCAACACCCAGAGGTCTGAAAACCACTATTTGGCTTATGGAGTCTTCTCACTAACTATCTTGAAATTATACTATTAAGTATAGGTCCAGAGAATACATACTTCATACAACCTTTTATCTTTTATATAAGAATGCCTCCATACACTCTGATAATAATTAAAGATTACAGGATAAACAAGTATAATGGACCATCAGAACAACTATATCTTAGAGACAACGCTATGGCCCATGCTTCAGAAGAAGGCGAAATACCAGTGGTCCCTACCTATTTGACTTGAAGAGAAAAAGCCACCCTGATCACAAATTTGATGGTTAATTTATTTCTGAGAATGTGAATAGGACTACAGATCCTACAGCTACAACGACAGAACAATTTTTTACCTGGACCAGGTTTTAGATACCTACTTTTAGACACCTACCACTTAGAAGTTTACATTTCAGCTAGTCATAGAAAATATCTTAACAGAAAACATGGGAAAAAAAGCATTTCTGGAAGGTTTCTGTTTTTTTATTATCTATTGTAGACTGATAGGAATTCTGCACTGCAAGTGGCTGTAAAAGAAATATTTGCTCTTAGCTCAGATGTAGGCATCAGTACCTCAGGTGTCTAGGTGTACTTGATATACTCTACCCACTTTAATTAAGCTTATTGTATTATACATGGATGCAGGACATCCACCTATGATGCTTGTATGGAACAACTGTTTCATTATTTTTAAAGTTTCTTTGCACTGTAAGTGTCCTGTCTTCGTCAATTCTGCTATCTTTATTTTGCCTTGTTGGGGTATAACAGCCTATCAAGTCAATGGAAGAGTTTGTTTTATAGGGCATTGATTCTGAGAAACCCAGTGTTAATCCAAAAAGAAAAAAATGAACTGAAAGAGAAAAAAAGAGAAAGAACATTAAAGTCAGCCATGTATAATGTCCTATCATATGATTTAAGATTATAGATATAATAATCTTGAAGCACAAAATGTACCGTTTTGCTTTATTGCTGAGAAACTCCAAATTTATCCACTCTAGTGTTTAAAAACTCAATTCTTTAATGAAAAAGAAGCTCTGCTGGTGTTATATTATCTCCCCCGTTTCTGTAGAATTATATGCCAAGCTATTTTATTAATCTGAGAATGTAATACAACATTATTTAAAATTTTGGAGTCTTACTTTATTAAACCTCATATTCAGAGGTTACTGGGGAATGAGAATGCAATTTTTTCAACTGCCTTTAAACCAAGGGTAATGTTCATTTCAACTCCCTTCTTAATTCTTGCTTTACCAGATCCCTGTGCCAATCAAGGAAAACTCATTAATCCAGTTAACAAGCATAACAACAGTTTTTCTTGTGGAATCAAGTAGGCAGAACTCTGCTACGCATTGCCCATTAGCCCAGTGTCTTCTGCCTTTTCTCGTGCAGAGTTTATAGCTCTGCTTGCTGTTATATTTTATAGAATTAATTTCATAAGTATTTTCTCAGGGTCTGAATCTACTCCAGTGTACCACAGCGAAGAGAAATTCCATGTGGTGCCTGCATTTTGTGAGCACAGATACCATTCCTTCAACCTTTCTTTCAAGAAGTAAAAAAGCATGACACAAAGCAAAGGATGTAGAGGAGATAAGTAAATATTCTGTCTCCTAAAACATCAGCCAGCTGTTTTGGCCAGCATGATATGGATGAGGATGATATATTTTTTAGAGAGGTGATATTTTTTTCATTTACAGGTACATGAGAGATGGGCCTCCGCTACTGTGATGACTGATCGTCATCCAGATAAGGAGTTTCACCTTGAAACCATAACTCAGAAAGAAGAAAGAATATTTTGCAGTACATAAAAACATAAAACTTCAGCCCCATTGGCTTTCAGTCAGGTATATGTTGCCTTATACAGAAGTTAAAATTTTTCCTATGTGATCATTTTTGGAAAAATTGTATCCAGTCTTTCCAATCTATGTAGAATCTCCATAGTTGTACTGTCAATAACATATGCAAAACAAGTTTTATCATGGCAAGCAAGAACTTCTCAGACACAACAAATAAGTATTCTCTAACATGACCATGACACGAAAACATTGTGTTTTAACTAGAGTTTTAAGAAAATATGTCTGCAATGGTTGACATTAGTGATTTCCACCTTCAATAACATAACAGTTTCTTAAAACTGAATGCCGGCAAATAAATTGTTGCAAATATTGCCTCAGCATTTTATAGATTCACATATTCACAGGGCTTTTTAATGTTTAGTTCCATTTTTTTCCCCCAAAAAGACATTTGAATAATTGAGTTAGACTGGCAGGAAAAATAATTTTTAAGATACAAAAACCAATATTGAAATTCACATGCATATATACACATGCATAGGGTGTATAAACAACCAACCAACCGGGAAAATTAAAGAAAGTCACATGTTTTACGAGACCAATTACAGTGTACCAACATAGATCATGTTGCAAGGACTGCATATGAAAAGCTCACAGGGAGCTGTTTAGGCTCAATCCACAGATAAAAATATTCACCAGAAGTGGTCAGATGATTTTGATTAACAAATAAACTAGAAAGTAGATTTGCTAGCAGATATTCAGCAAGCAGAAAATGAGGTTACATTTGGTAGATGAATTATTCATTGTGAATTATTTGCTCAGTTCTAATAATTACAGCAGGGAAAAAATAATTAATGTTACAGCAAATACTTTAATTTTTATAATAAAAAGATTGATAATTGAAATGAGCCTCAGAAAGAGATTTCTAAATGGAAGAAAGAATGGGACATGATCAAGAATAATTTGAATCTTTAACCTGAATATAATTTACACCAGTGAGTAATTCTACACAGATTTAATGCCACAGAGATACAGATGTAGAATAGCACTTGGAAATTTAAAGTTTCTTATTTGCCTTCCTTTGCATTCTGTTTTTGAGCAGTGTACTTTCTTAACAACAGTTCACAGATATATTCATGGGATAATATTCTCATTAGGTACAGTTTTAACTCTCATTATTTTACTGATAATTTTGTAGCCATTTCTTCACTTCTTGAAGTCAAATTCCTAAAGTTGTACTGAAGGGAGGGAATGTCAGAAGTGAAGTAACCACAAAATAAAGTTCAAAACCACAAAAATGAAAGTTTAGATCTTGGTGAAGACTCTCAAGAGCCTGTTAATGGGAGATCTTTGTACTGGCATGGAAGGAAATCTTATTCAATATTAAAGGGAAATCATGAAAGACAATGACAGAAAAAAAAAGTCCTTTATCTCAGCCACATTCTATACTCCTAAATCATTTAGAAGAATAAATAGAATAAATAGATTGCACTAAAGAAACGTATGTCCACATGGGAAAAGTTTATAACAGGAAAAAATATTTTAGTGAAAGACATTTTAATTATTAAAACAACAGACTTTCAGAAAGGTTATTCTGTTATTTATCAGAAAACAAATGTGTTGAGGCGTTTATTGAACCAAAATCTGCTTTTCCATCACAATGGAAGATTCCATAGGAGAATAAGACAATTAATTTTTTCATGCTTTTGTGAAAATGAAAGGGTTTTTTTTTTCCAGTTTTGACATTAATAAAAAGAGTTTNTTCTGTTACCAAAGATGATCCTTTTGCTGTTTTTAACTTGAACTCCTATAGAGAGTGAATTAATGCTGTAATGGCATCATCAAACTTCCCTGCACTGTAATTACAAAGATTTGGTATAGGTATATCCTTTTTCTAAACAATGTCACATCATTTTATTCTGATCCCTGATCCCACTTTCAATATATCTAGGATTACAGTAGTGAACAGTACATAAAGCAAACATTCCCTGCAATCAATACTATAAAGGCCTGTCTGAGTCAGCTGCAAGTGCACTTTAGAAACTGCCTCATTTTAAATCATGGTGTGGCATTGGAGATCAAACAAGGTGCTGAAGATGCTAGTCCCCAAATTTACATCTCAGGATTTCACAGAAGGGCATTTACAATGGGAGACCCAGTAAAACCACACGTACACTGCACTAGAACAGAAATGACAAAGCCTGTTTTGTCATCCTTGGGTTTTAATGACATGACCCAAATTTCAGTGAAGTTAATGAAGAGACTCTGACTGATTATAATGGACCTTGGATTAGACATATATTGAAATAAACAGAAATGAAAAATGTCTCTCTTCTCAACTATGCATACCAAGTCCTTAAGTTGTTGAAATTTAAGATTGTGGTTGAATAATTGTGGAAATCACAGAATCACAGAATTGTAGGGGTTGGAAGGAACCTCCAGAGATCATCGAGTCCAACCCTCCTGCAAAGCAGGCCCCTTACCACAGGCTGCACAGGTAGGCATCCGGATGAGTCTTGAACATCTCCAGAGAAGGAGAATCCACAACCTCCCTGGGCAGCCTGTGTCAGTGCTCCGTCACCCTTACTGTGAAGAAGTTCCTTTGCATATTGGTGCAGAACTTCCTATGCTACATTTTACAGCCATTTCCCCTTGTTCTGTCCCCACAGACCATTGAAAAGAGGTTGGCCATGTCTCTTTGACTCCCACACAAGATATTTATAAACATTAATCAGATCCCCTCTGAGTCTTCTTTTCTCAAGGCTGAACAGACTCAGTTCGATCAGCCTTAATGTATTAGCATTCTTTTTTTCTGCCTGCCTGGCATTTTTTATCACCATTTTTTTTACTCTTTCTCATGCTCTACCATGAAAAAACACATTACCATTAAAAACCANGTGTTGGTATATTTTCTGATTTCTCTCCCTCGTGGAGCAATTAGCCTCATCTCTGGTACAGTTTCCCATGGCAGACCTCCACAGCAGTCTCTGCAGTAGGTCAGAAATCTACTGAAGTCTCCTGCTTCTGTGGTTTTCATTTAACCCTTTTCTTTGCTGCAGGCACCAGGAGGAATCAGAAGCACGGGTGCTAATTCCACCCATCACAGTTATTTGCGGAACCACAGATGTGACATTTTAATCCTCTGAGCCTCATTTGTGGGATATGCAACATGGAGATTCATGTTTTTGATCTGAAAGTAGCGTTTTTGGGCTCAGCAGGTTTTTCAGTCATTTGCTTTTCCTCCTCTGCCAGCCTCCTCTGTTAGCAGCATGTGCCTTGCTCGATTCCCTCCACGCTTTTAACCAGCATGCTGAAAATATCTCTGCCTAGCTACCACATTTTACCTTTTCACATCTTTTATATTTTATTTTATTTTATTTCTGTGCAATTTTGCCTAGCCAGGTAGCTCTTAAATCCCTAATCGGCAGTGCGGCATCTTTCAAATTATAAGACTGTACCACGTACAAAACATCAGTGTTTCTGTAATATTTTGGAATTGCAAGTAATGCATTAACACACGAGTCTTGATGCCATTAGGTGCTACAATTCATCCCTTCGATTTTCCTTAAAACATACAGCTTGAGAAGGGAGAGTTTTCAATCACAGAGCCGCAGATTTCATTAGGGTTCTCATTACAGTTCATACTATTTATTTATGGAGTGCTCAGAAGTGCAGTAGATGCTGTAAGGCTCAGCAGACCTTAGGAGCAAGCATTAGATATGACAGGGCAAGTGAGACCTGAACAATAGGTGAATCAGGCAATTGCTTTCTGTATTAATTGGATCTGAGAGAAAACTGAAGGGGGAATTAAAAAAACCCCAAACACACCACTATTCAAGTTCCTCTAAAACTTGCATTGACTCTAATGGCACTGAGGTCTTAAGTATAGCTTCGCTCTCTTTGAGAAGCGATGACAATAAGGCTCTGTAAAACCTCCTGCTTATTTTTTTCTTCCAGTAAGATTTCTGTGTCAGCTCCCCAAGTGTCCCCGGTGGGGAAAGCTTGAGTTTCCCTTTTTGGGGATTACTGATACCTAGCTAGTAATAATAAAAGCAATTTGGGTCTCTAAACCCTCCTAGGAACACTGCAGCCCGAACTGCGTGTTATGCAGTGCAGCTCTGCCTTTCAGAAGTGCCTGCACAGAGCACGCTGACTGATCAGGGGCTGTTCGATTCTTCAATTAAAATGTGAGCTGTCTCTTTTATAGGTCTGTGTTTTGTCTCCATTCCTTATTGCGGCATTCTACGTGATGCAGGTTATTTTAACACTTGCTTTTCGGCATCCCGTTATATATTAAGGAGGTTTTTTGTCCTCTGGGAGATGTGCTCTGTTGTTTTGATTGATTTTCACTCTTTTTATTACCTGCAAAATACTAGATTCTGAAAGTAATAGCAACCATCGTTAAATAGTATAGGAAATAAAAGATACTTCAGTTGTCTTAAGGCGGTTTCAATCTCCTTTCTGCTTTCTACAGAGGCACATAGGTTTGTCTCTGGCTTAGCAAAAAAAGCCTTTCTTCTGTGTAGAGAATTTTGTCCTTTATAGGCATGCTTGAAAGGCTATACATTGTTTGAAGAGAATAAGAAAAATAAGTTGAGCTCCAAGAGTCTGCTTTATTCTGCCCACTACATTTATTCCTGCTGATAGCAGGATTATAATTTACTACTAGAGAGAGGCATAAATAAAGATGTTCTTGAAAATATATGCAAATGTTAACACACCTTTCAAAACCTCATTTGGCAGTTCAGATGCCTAAGTGCCTGAGCTATAAGCTACTGTAAAATTGAGAGCAGGGTGGAGAAAATGCATACAAAGTATACAGAGGCAGAACAGGGCTGCAAAATTGGGTCCATAGAGATCCAGTCTGTGACAGCTTCCTATAGGCTATGTTGCATTATATCTGCTTTGGTTATGTTTATGAATGGGTATTTGTCCTTTCAGGACAGTCAAAATTTGCTGGCTAGTATCATCTGGGTCATGATTTTCCATGCCCTTTTCTGGGGAAGGATGCTAACTGAGGTATGGCTGTAGAATTTCAGTTTGGAGTGCCCCAAAAAATCAATAACATACATCTGTACTCAACACCAGGATTTTCAGGGTGGGTAATTTAATATGGCTCTGATATCTTCCTGTACAAATAACCCAGCTGTGATTGTCTGAAAATTGCCTGACCTGTCAGGCCTAGGCACTCAGTATTGTTGGGAGCAGATACTCCAGTCATTACCTTAAATCCCTGGTGTGCTGGATGTGCCTTCATCACACAGAAATGAGATGGCCACTGGTGGGTCCTGCTGCTGGCTTTACTGGTAAACTCAGACAGGACTGAGAAAACGGTGCATTGCCTGATGCACCCTATTAAACAACTGCTTGATCTCTTTCCTAGGAGCCTTGAGCTATTAAGTGCTGGTGTGATTTAAAGCAGCCCGTGCATTGCTCAAACACAGGCCAAGGGAATGCCTCTCACAGAGCAGCAGACCTTTTGCATGCTGGCCTCAACCTGTGAAATTTGACTGCACCTGAGGAGTGACCCTTTGAATGACAGGAGCAATGACCCGAACCTGGCTTAAAATAGACCGACGTCTGGTTTTAATCCTCTCATTATTTCCTGCCAGAGTGGTTTCTCATCAGAGGTCCCAACTTGTGAAAAATGTAGCTAGTTAGCATATATTTCATTCTTCCTTATGTGTTTATTTGCATTGTTTTCCAGGCATGTGAATGAATGATGTGAGTAATGTGATTTGAATGCTTCGGTGACTGGGTCTTTTAAATAGAACCAAGAGAGGATTGATCAGTGTCACGAAAGAGCCAAAGAATCCCTTAAGCAGCAGCTCACATAACTGCAGATTGCATAATTCAAAGCTGTCCTGGGGCATCTTTAAATGATGCATAGATTTTGTTTTCTTTATGTTTTTGAGAGGAGAAAGTTAGATGAAAGTTTTGCATCAGCAGCAGTGTCACTGGGAGATATTAAGTGCTTTCTTTAGCTTACAGAAGAGAAGGCTCCGGGGAGACCTCATTGTGGCCTCCAGTACTTGAAGAGAGCTTATAAGCAGGAGGGGGACTGACTTTTTACACGGTTTGATAGTGATAGGACAAGGGGGAATGGCTTTAAACTAAACGAGGGGAAAATTAGGTTAGAAGTTAGGAAGAAATTCTTTACTCAGAGAATGGTGAGGCACTGGCACAGGGTGCCCAGAGAAGCTGTGGATGCCCCATCCCTGAAGGTGTACAAGGCCAGGTTGGATGTGGCTCTGGGCAGCATGGTCTGGTGGGTGGCAGTCCTACCTACCCACTCCATCTTTAAGATCCCCCTCCAACCTAAGCCATTCTGATTCTAAGATTCTTCGCAAGAGAAGCTGTCTTGCCAGCTGCTTGCTGAGAACAACGGGGAAATTAGCTCAGCTCCTTTCAAAGAAATGCTGCCTGAGTGATGCTTGTTCCCTGGTTAATTAAGATACGTATTGAAAAGGAAACACAGGGAGACAAGTTCAAGCCTTTCAAAGTCACTATTAGACATTGTTAGCGGGGACTGAGAGAACACTCCTGGCTTAGCTTGGGAGGAGATTTGAAAACCAAATTGTGGTCTGGTGCAGAGGGTTCTGCTGGGGACACACTGGATGCTGCTCTGTGTAACAAAATTGCAGCATTGGGCATCAGATGGTTGGAGGCAGAAGGTACAGGGAAGAAATCCGTGATAATGATTTTGTTTGTTCAGGACATCTGAATTTTTAAAATCGGCAAATAAAGACAACATAATTAGTTAACAACAAACTGCATTTGTTTAGCCCGCAAGACTGAAGAACCGGCATCATTAAAACAGCACCTGTGGGTTTTTTTTAATTACCGCATTTTGGAGACGGAGGTATACATTTTAATTTTCCGCCTTTTAAAACCGACGTCAAAGTTTAACAAGTTGATATTTATGAGAGAGGAGATATTAATTCCTGGCACAAACCCCTCCCGAACGGCTCTGGCTGTACGAGGTGCACCGCTAGGTGGCACAACCCACTTACAGATCGCTGCCCTGTACTCCCGTGCTGCCCGGGGCTGGGTGTGCCGCAATCACAGCTCACAGAAAGGTATAAACAAACAGGAGAAGCGGCCAGCATGAAAAATTACGATGGAGGCAAGAAGACCTTTCAGGTATCAGTCTTGAATCCTGCTGGCAAACCGAGGTGGAGGACTTGATGTGGAAGAGAAATAAATGATTATTCTAAGTGGCTGTGTTCAGTGAAGGGGTGGATGAAGGGAGAAGTGTCCGAGTGATCTTGCACCACTGTCCTAAGATAATATATCTCGTGTATGTGTGACTGGCAGTGTGGATTCAATCACTGACTTGCTTACAGTTTCCTTTGCAGTCGGCTTAGAGATATCATAGGAGTTGATAAATCTGTGAATAAGACAGACGGGACAAAAAACCAAACCAAACAACAAGAAAAAACCCACCAAGCTATATGCATAACATCTTTTCTTTTGGCATGGTACCACTGCAGCAAGGTGATGCTGATCAGTTCTTGAATGCCCCTTCAGTAATCACTCTGGGGCAGGGACTGGCTTTGTGTTTAGGACTGTAGTGAGTGTGCTGGCAGTGCTTGAACAGCACATGGCAATTCAAATAGCCTAATTCTAAGCACATTGAAATGATACACTGCCAATGAATTAACATAGGAGATCCCATAAAATTACACTCTGTAACTTGTAATAAAATCCATTTTCCAAAGCAGAGTGCATTTGAAGAGAGAAGGGGATGGAAAACACACTTGCTTATTTATCCATATAGACAAAAACCCACCGTCCCTTCAAAGCATGGGAAGGACCTTTGCAAACTGGTGGGAAAGGCTGCATTCCTCATTGTAAAGGGTTTCATTAAGGGGAGCTGCTGGCCCCTGAGGGGCATCCCTTCGATGCAATGTCTCACCCATATCTCTTTGGATACAATGGATTCCTGGGTGGACACAGACATCTCTGCGTCTCTGTGCTGCCTTCTGGCAGTTTGCGAGAAGGGAAGGACTGAGGCAAACCTCGGGTCCCCTGTAACAGGTGCAGTGTCCCTGGAGGGAGCCGGCAGCAGAAGCACAGTGAAGAGGCTGTCAGGCAGCATCTCAGAGAGAGTATTTGCATAGCAAATTGGGAAGGTGATTGAGACACTGATAAGCTCTTTGTCTTCCCAGGGGTCAGGACTCACAGCCAGATTGGGCCACCTGGAGTGTGCCTATCTGTCTTTCCCAAAACAAGTAATAGGATATCACACTTGTGCTGGTGCTTAGTTTCAGTCAGTACAGGATTTCAGCCCCTATTTCCTGATCCCTAAGGCAGTACTACATGTGGGTGAGGTCATTCAGGCATGGACAGCATGTCAGGATCCTGAAACCAAACCTTTTCCTCTTCATCCTCAGAGACTCAGGAAAAAAGTAGGCTCAATGCAGCTGTGGGGATGATGTGGGTGACTGGAGCATGAGGACCGAGCCTGGTACGTGTGCTCTCACACAGTGTAAAACCTGCCCATTTCCAGGGCATAAGGCACTCTGATGTGAGTTCAGCCTTCACACTTGAAGCCTTCATCTTACTGGGCAGCTGAAGAGGACAGAACCCCATGGGTCAGCAAACAGAAGAAATATTCATTGTTTTAAGTCCCAGGGATTAGTGTACAAACATGGGAGATTTTCTTTTGGATTTCAGGCCTTCTTCAGGTTTGTGTTCTCTGCATGGGCTGTTTTTCTTTCTTTCTTTCTTTCTTTTTTTTCTGTCCTTTTGTTCGTTTTCTTTTTCTTTTTCTTTTTTTTTACAGTAGCTGTTTCAGTTAGAATACATTTGAAATATTTCATACTACACTGTGGATGCATCATGGATGCTTAGACTACATGACAAGAGCTCATCAGGCCATTCCTTGCAGAAAGAGTGCCTCCATGTCCAGAAGTGGAGTGAATGTCATCAGTCACTGAAAACCACCCCAAACATACACAGATCCACAGAATGGTTGACTTCGGGAGGAACATCTAAGACCCAGGTGTCCCAGGACTGGATTCCATTACTGCAGAAGCAGGACTACAGCCCACAGCTGCTAGCAGAGTGAAGACTCCCATTGTGCAGTGCGGTTTTGCATATTGTACTTGGTTTGTGCTCTCTCCTGAACTCTAATGCTTTAAGCAGTTAGATTCAACACTTTGAAAGAGTAGATAACAGCAGGACAAGGGGAAATGGTTTTAAGTTGAAGGAGAGAAGATTTAGGTTGAATATCGGGGGGAAGTTCTTTACTATGAGAGTGGTAAGACACTGGAACAGGCTGCCCAGAGAGGTTGTGGGTGCCCCATCCCTGGAGGTGTTCAAGGCCAGGTTGGATGTGGCCCTGGGCAGCCTGGTCTAGTATTAAATGGGGAGTTTGTTCGCCCTGCCTGTGGTGGCGGGGTTGGAGCTTCATGATCCTTGAGGTCCCTTCCAACCCAGGCCATTCTGTGATTCTGTGATTTACTTTATGCATGCACCAGTAATCTGGGATTTGAACAACTTTCAGAATTTGGACAGCAGCATCAAAACCACACACAGTTTTTTAGCAGGACAATTGATTGTTAATGGTTACTTAGACAAAGCAAAAAGCAAACCTAAGAATCGCAATAAATAATTTCAGGATAACTGGACTGTTATTTAATGACATCAGACAGGTGCATTAGCTGTTCCTCTTTGAAATATACATTCTTTCACTTGTCGTTTGTACAATGGACTTCTGTGCATAAGGTTATGACATTCACTTTAAAGTAGTAAAGTAGTGGCATTTCAGTGTTTACAGCTCCTTGTTTTCACAACATAATTTACCGCTTTGCAATTATGGCACTTTTTTTCCCCTGTGAGTATAGAATTTCAGCCTGTATTTCTTGATCAAGAAGAAAAACCATCCTAGGCATTGCAAAAGAGTTAGGCATAGATCAGTCAGGAATTAACAGGTTAGTTAATTTCAAGTGATTGAGCTTTAAACAGCATTTGGATTATCTCATGTAAATGCACCTCGTGCTGTAAATCACAGTGGTAAAACACAGTGATTCCTGAGGGTATATCAATCGCTAACCTTCCCTAATGATTTTAAGAATCTCCCAAATGAATTGGTATATTGACAGATCTCTGTCCACAGTGGGGAATATTTGTAGTTCAACAGCTATAAATACTAGAAGAGTTGAATAATATTACACTAAAACCAACTCTGTGAATGTTGCACACATTTGCTCTACCTTCTCCAACCATATTAGCTTATTTAATAGCTCTAGCAGAGAAGTGCTATCTATCCCTGCTGTCTCCACCGGAACACTCACAACAAGAGGATGTGCATCTTGGGAGGCACTGAGCATGTGCATCCCACCCTATTCGCAGACAAGGTATCAATCAGTTGTGTAAGCACCCGACTACATGCTCAGGATGAAGTTCCTCCCCTGATGAGCACAGTAGGTATCAGTTCAGTATAGACATATGGTCAATTCCTGCTTCTTGATGATACACATTTTCTGACTGCCTGAACTGTGTCATTTTTAACCCAGAGTCCTTGCGCTGAACATAATTTGGGAGGAGAATGAAAGAAATCCACTATATATTGGCAGATGTTAGTTTATCCCATCTACAACATCTTGAGTACAAATAAGTATATCAGAAGTATTGTTAAAGTGAAAGTGCCCTGATTTTGATGGGAAAAAAATAGATTTATGCTGGAAGTTGAAGTTCTCAAGGTTCGGTGTCCAGCTATAGTGATAAGTGATGAGAGATTTAAAAGTGACATCTTTCATGGTGTGAGTGCATGTTACATGCTGCGTATGCCTGTAAGAGAACATTTCCTCTAATGAAATTACATACATAATTAATGCCATGGACTTCATTATGCAAGAAAAGTGGCGTAGTTTTGAACTATTCTAGACATCTGTCTAAACAAATCAATGATAAGTGTTGGTGATCTACACTAAAGAATCATCTTAAAGTCTGAATATAAGTTTTGTTTTTCTTTTTTTTTTTTTTTTTTTTTCTGTTACCAAAGATGATCCTTTTGCTGTTTTTAACTTGAACTCCTATAGAGAGTGAATTAATGCTGTAATGGCATCATCAAACTTCCCTGCACTGTAATTACAAAGATTTGGTATAGGTATATCCTTTTTCTAAACAATGTCACATCATTTTATTCTGATCCCTGATCCCACTTTCAATATATCTAGGATTACAGTAGTGAACAGTACATAAAGCAAACATTCCCTGCAATCAATACTATAAAGGCCTGTCTGAGTCAGCTGCAAGTGCACTTTAGAAACTGCCTCATTTTAAATCATGGTGTGGCATTGGAGATCAAACAAGGTGCTGAAGATGCTAGTCCCCGAATTTACATCTCAGGATTTCACAGAAGGGCATTTACAATGGGAGACCCAGTAAAACCACACGTACACTGCACTAGAACAGAAATGACAAAGCCTGTTTTGTCATCCTTGGGTTTTAATGACATGACCCAAATTTCAGTGAAGTTAATGAAGAGACTCTGACTGATTATAATGGACCTTGGATTAGACATATATTGAAATAAACAGAAATGAAAAATGTCTCTCTTCTCAACTATGCATACCAAGTCCTTAAGTTGTTGAAATTTAAGATTGTGGTTGAATCATTGTGGTAATCACAGAATCACAGAATTGTAGGGGTTGGAAGGAACCTCCAGAGATCATCGAGTCCAACCCTCCTGCAAAGCAGGCCCCTTACCACAGGCTGCACAGGTAGGCATCCGGATGAGTCTTGAACATCTCCAGAGAAGGAGAATCCACAACCTCCCTGGGCAGCCTGTGTCAGTGCTCCGTCACCCTTACTGTGAAGAAGTTCCTTTGCATATTGGTGCAGAACTTCCTATGCTACATTTTACAGCCATTTCCCCTTGTTCTGTCCCCACAGACCATTGAAAAGAGGTTGGCCATGTCTCTTTGACTCCCACACAAGATATTTATAAACATTAATCAGATCCCCTCTGAGTCTTCTTTTCTCAAGGCTGAACAGACTCAGTTCGATCAGCCTTAATGTATTAGCATTCTTTTTTTCTGCCTGCCTGGCATTTTTTATCACCATTTTTTTTACTCTTTCTCATGCTCTACCATGAAAAAACACATTACCATTAAAAAACACAGAAGATATCTTGCTCTTTCCTATCCTACTCCAGATTTTTCTATCCAGATCTTTCTTTACTACATGGATAATAATAACGGATAAAATAAAATCTGGCTGTCTTCTGAAATTTAAAGACACAAATCTCAAACTTATTGCTAAATAGAAAAAAAACCCACATATAAATCGATATTAAAAAAAATGTGACCAATCCCTAAAACTAATGTAGAGAACTTCACTGAGGACATATGTCCCAGAACAGGAGATGACTGCTTACAATAAAACACTGAGGTGTACATAAAGTTCTCGTATTATCTAACCCTTTTCAAAAATATGAAACTTTTGTCTGCTGGGAAATGTTTTCATTTCAAGCTGTGAGTTGCAAAGCTGAAATCTCAACATTATTTTTGGCAATGGGAATATCAGAAAACATTTGGTAGAGCAATATAATCTAGCCTCCCTGGACTTCCTCTTGAGAAGGGTTAATTTGCATATCTAATACTCACAGTGCAATTCCCTCCTCTGGGCTAGGCTTCCCAATACACCAACAGTCCCATGGCACATTACTTTGAGCAGTGTTCTCCACCTGTGTTGCAACCCAGAGAATACAGCTTAGTGAAGGATCCCAGACAATAAAAGAAACAGGACATCGATACTAAAACTCTTGTAAGAAACATCAGGAGCTCAGACAAATGCAGATTTATATCTCGGTCACTCAGAGAGAAATACTTCAGTTTGGGATGATGCACTGAAATATTTTCAGCCTTCCTTCTCAAGGAAACAAAGTTTTTGTGATTGTCTTTATTGCCTGTCTACCCCATTCATCTTTCAGTCATTTCTCCCAGGATGATCACTTTTGAGCTTTTTTGGCAGTATTGATCTTAGTACTTTAAATAAATAAATAAAGTTTCTAAATATTTCTGAAACATAGGAGGCCAGCTAGAGAGAGGGAGCCTATATCAGTGCCCCACAGAGGGAACATACTGCTGCAAGCTGAATATCCATTCTCTTTACCATGTGGCTGCCCATTAACAAAAGTAAGTTTCAGCACCAGCCGGAGTATAGCCTGCCCTCTATCCAGAAAGACAAAAATCTGTAGACAATTAAACATACTGAAAGGAGAAAGTAGGTAAATTTCTAGGAGAATATAGTAGAGCTGCTATGAGTATACACCAGACGTATGTGATGCTGTTAAAGACTTCGAAAGAACATACAAATATGTTATAAAGGTAACTGGGATCACAACAAATGTATGGAAATACATTCCATTAGTTTGTTCTCTCACTTCTATTTGAATGTTGTACTTGTTTGTCTTATTCAAATCAACATATATGAATCTGAATCTAAGTATATTTATTGCTTTGGATCAGATTACCAACCAACATGCTTGTATCAAACTGAAACATATATGATCCTCATCTTACAAATATAAATACTCACTCGACTGAATTCTCAATCAGCCTCAGCCCTCTGCACTCCCTTTTTAATCAGTGAAATCTATAGATCCTTCTCATGAGTGATTTATGTCTTAGATATTCATTTTCCTAATGGAAAATTGGAAAGTTTCAGCACTCTTGTCAGGCATTTAGAAAACTCTCAGTAAACTTCAGTTATTTCTGTGTCCAAGGTAATGGTTCTCTGTAAACTTCATTCGGAATATGGTGAATATTACAAAACACTGAACTTCTCATGGGAACCACTTTAGGTACTGAATAATATCCTTTGAGGTTCAGAGGAAGATCTCCATTTTACATAGCAACAAACTAGCTGTAATTGATTGGTATCAGCAGAAACAGATAGACAGGCAGCAAAAATATGGAAAATAACTGAATAACAGCAACAATATCTACAATTCCAGGAGAGAGACAATATCTCATAAAAATTGATGTGAGATGTTTGAGGAGATGCAGTCACCTTGCTCAGACATGAATCTATACAGGCACTGCTGCCGTGTACCGCTTTTACAAGAGATGCAGTACGTTATCACTTCTGACCTATAACTGAACGAGAAGTAGCATATATCACATGAATGATAGTTCCACATGAGAAGAACATAAGTTATCTTGGCATTTATTTCTACATTTGTTGTCACACCAGCTCAATTTGTTACCAGTCACGGATCCAGACAACCTGGATTTTAGTATCTGCTAGGCACTGCAAGAGCACTGGTCCCTCCCTTAAACAGCCTTGCAGAAATCCTCTTTTCAGAGCAAATGTGTTTATATATATATCATTACAAATATAAATCAGANATGTTTTAGAAGAATTGAAATGATAGTAAAATCTGTTTGGCTTGGTTCTGCTGATTTTTTATCAAGCACAAAATTTTCTCCTGACCAAATCTAATAGAATCACCTGATAACTACAGTAGGCTTTTTAACAACTGAAGATGATTTTTTTTTTATATGCATAGGGCTGATTGGAAGGGCTATATTTATTTTTCTCTACTCCATTGTTTAACTAACAGTGATTCTACGCCACTATATGTTACTAAAGTCGTAATTTTAAATCATGTTCCAGAACTGCTTTGTGAGAACATGGGTTAATATCAGAGTACAGCTGTGTTAGAGTTGAGCAACTGTTTTGCAGTTATGACTCAACAGGGTGAAAGTCAAGAGCAACACCTGTCAAAATGCGTATACTGAGAGCTGGGCCAACAACACAGTGATAATAGTGGGATTAGAGAATGCTGAGAATCCTAGCAGTATGCAGCAAGGGTGTCCTTGCCCCCAAAGATTTTTCCGCTATTATATAACCCAAAACCAGGGCATCATTTCAAAATGGAGAGGCTGAGGAATAAGAGCTCACAGTTGTAGCCACACAAAGCGCCTGCACACTTCATTTCGTAGGCTTATATTTAAAAAGTGACAAATATATAAAAAAATGAGAGCCTTAAATATGTCAGTATCCCTACTGGCTACCTGCCTAAATGTTAGTCCAAGTACTTATTAACGCAGCCTGAATTTAAAGAGAAGCAAAAAGCTTCTTGAAATCAGAATTCAAATAAATGCTAAGCAAAAAGGCTCTTTGCAGACTCTCTTTACTTCTTCCCAGGGAAGTTCTGGCCCTTGGGTCCATCCAAATTTAGAATATTACAAGTCTTTTTTCCTTTTTCCTTTTTTTTTTTTTTTTTTTTTTTTTNTTATTTAGCTGAAAATAACTAAACATCAAGAAAAGTAGGAAATATGATTGCAACAAGAGTAAAGATTTCCTTTAAAAATAGACAAGTATTTATATATTTCACACACTTCCAGTATTGGGAATTAGAAAAAAAAAAAAAAAAAAAAAAAAAAAAGAATTCTTTGGATTCCTTTTATTCCTTCAGAAATTTTAATAAATTCTGTTAATATATTATGGCTACTTTTCAGATTTGGTTCAATGTACTTTGTCTGATTTTGTAACACTTTCAGATTTGAGTCTCTCATTCACACTTAGATGGCTAAGGGTTCAATGTCTACCTGCTCATTGGCTTTAACTTTCTAAGGCAGGAGAAATATTCCCATGCTCCACTGGCATAAATAATGTGGATCGCATACTCTTTTGTTCGCCAAAGGAAACAAATCTTTCCATGCTGCTAATGGAAGATGCTGGCCATATTTTCATTTTCTAGTATAACTAATGCCAATATCAAAGTCTTTTATTCACCAGTCACAGGAGATTGACTTCATAAGGTAATAAATTTGAACGTCTGAATTACTTGCTCTGGATTTATCGGCACAAACACTAAGCCTTCTTTACCTTGTGCAGGACCTTAATACAGGTATAAACAGGCAAGTGCTATCATCAGAGCCTACGGATAAAAATGCTTTCCATCCACTTTTCAGTGGAATTTCCAGTTGCTTAACTCCCATTTTGTCTACTTTGTCTCGATGATCTTTAAGGCCTTTTCCAACCTGAGCAATTCTATGATTCTATGATTCTTTCTTCTCCCTGCAGTAGCCAGATCAGGGAGAGGGCACTGTACTCTTCACAGCCTTCACAATGTTTTCACGTGGAGGACTTCAGCTTTATACAGATGCTTCATCTACTCTTCACTTTGTTTCTAAACTGCCATGCAATCTGGGTAGGTTAGGGGCACCTGAGCAAAAACATTTTGAAGATATATGATTCTGTGTGGACTTGGAAGTGTGGACTGCAGAGGAGCCTGAACTTTCTTCACATCTGCCATTCAGAACATACAAATGATTTCCAGCATTAGTGTGATTTCACTGCTAGTGTAGAGCTAGCTAGTCTAGACTTCATATTAATCACCTGTTGCTTCTGCGGGTTGTACGCTTACAGTGCAGAGATATCCTGATTCCCTCACCTCAGTAACTATCTCCACTCTAAAGAAGGAGAAAAATTAATGTAGGACACAGCTCTCCACTTCCTGATTCCCAAAATTTACATCACCCCAGTGTACATCACCCTCCTGTATTTTAGGCTGGTTGGTCCTAGGAGAAGAATATGTATTAAAGAGAAGGGTTTGGGTGAGGCTGGGGGAAAAACATGGTATTGAATGTAGTCCATATGCTGTAACTTTTCCACTAGCATGTATTTCCTTCAGGACAGGTCTGAAATGACCAAACTGTAAAAATTCACTGGGGGTTAGGTTGTTAATTTGGGGGAGAAAAAGCCTTCCCTTGTTCAGAGCCTTCCAATAACCTATGGACCCCATGGTGTAAGGTTTTAAGATGATATCTGACATTGTTAGTAGTCTTTCCACGTATTATCTGGGAGGCTTTTGAATATCATCTATCACTTAAAATTCTTTCATAATTATCAGATTTTACAGTGAGTATTACCTTGGTCCCATGACTACTATAGTTACTGTGCCAAATGATTCTTTTTTGAAAAGTTTATTGTGCCATTCAGCTTCACTATCTGTTGTGGTCTGACAGAATCTGGAATGTGTTACTTGTTATCAGAAACGTATCCAGGATTTTCTAGGATTTGGGAGATTTCAGATTTGAGAATTAGGCTTCACCTATTAGGGTGATCCCTAGGAGCCAAAGAGAAAGTTTGAATTTGGAGCTGCTCTCTTCAAAGTTTGGTGGTATTTAAAATGGATGTTTCGGGTCTAACTCTACTCGTTACATTTTCAAAGCTTTTCTGCCATTGTACATTCTGTGCTGTAATACCAATGCTCTAGCACTCAACTGCACTACTTATAATGCTCCCAGTGCTACTTGACTCTGCTACTAAAAATGCACCTGATGATAATGCCACTTGCCCACTACTTCCTAATGCACCACCGGTTGGCTCATTACTGGATGCCTGGAGGCAAAGTGAACTGTCCCACTCCATCCCTCCACATTGGCAAAGATAAGGGTAGCATAATAAATACCACTCAGCCATTCGATTTCCCAGTTCCACTGAGTTCACGCATTTGGAATAGGTTGTAAATTCACTTGAACACAATCACCCATAGATTATCACTGATGCACATACATTGAACTTTGTGCTCCTTATTTCAAAACAAGCAGTATCTTCAGCAAAGCAACTCAGCTCAGCTGCTTTCCTGTCTTCATATGCAATAGATTGTATCTTTAACAAATTATTAATGTTCCTATTACAAACCAATTTGATTTATACTTTTGCTGCTAGCAGTGGTCTAATTATTTTCATATTACTGTGTGGTCATAATGATAATTGTCCTCAATTTACACACTGACTAAGCATTTATTTTCACAGATTTGGAGGTTGTGAGATTACTGATGAGAAAGGCAGAGAATGTAGAAGTTTAATATAATTAGTTTTAAGGGGAGTCTCTAATAAGAAACCATAAAAATGCAATTTTCATTGAAAGGATCATTTTGCAGTGAAAGTTTTTTATCCCCCCCCCCCCGAAGTAGAGCAGGCTGATCATACTGTTATAGATGTTTGATCAGTCTATTTCTGTTCTTTGAAGTTTTTTGTTTTTTTAACTTGTAGAGTGATACATAGAGGCTAATGCACTGTATTAAGGACTGAGACCTGACTGTTATGTGCATTTTATTATATTTAAGGGAGGAAAAGAAATCCTGGCACTGCCATCTTCAGCACAGCCACAATTTGTGCTTGGATTGACAAGATACGTGTACATGTATAGAAAATCCATCAGGGAGAAAATGAGGGATAGCAACAAAATAAACAAATTATGCCACAAAAAGTATGAGCTCATTAATAGCTTGGCCATTGTCTGTAAGACCTGTAGGTTTCATGGGGAAAGCATGTTGTAAATAGTGACTTGACAGTAATTATGTAAATTTGTGAAGGAATGTTTACTATGCATATTGAAGGTGTTGTGTTAAAGCCTGAGCTCGTCACCCTGAGGTCTTTTTACAGTTAATGGAGAGACAGAAACATCTGCAGAGAGGAAATCATCAGGTCTGTGCTATATTTCTCTCTGAGGTTCAGTACCAGCCTGGAGATTTCTATTGCTCTCCATTAACTTTAAGGGAAGCACATGAGAATTAGGCAGTACTTTGACAACTAAATTTTACATGCCTAATTTAGTGAAGATCAACCCTAATCATGGAGGGATTTTATTACACACCTTATTTACAAAGTAGGGTAAAAGCCAATGAAAAAAAAAGTGCTGTTTTGAATAGTATCAAGGCAAAAAGTAGTAACAATACTCAATAACCGGGAGTTTCAGCTCACTCCATAATTACACACACACACACAAAAAAAAAAAAAAAAGGAAAAAAGGACAAGAAAAATCTTATATGTAAATGATTGTTCATTCTGTACAAGTGTGTTATTTCTACTACATTATGCCTACACAAAAATCTGATATCATGTACAGTTATGAGCATTTTACAGAAAGATTCAAAATGACTCTGGAGTAAACTCAGTATTTTCTACTTATTCTAACAAGTTTTGAACATTTTAAATAGATGTCTCATATTTATCTGTAAATTCATTCTGGTAGATTTTCAAAATTCCATATTTCATCACCACAATCACATAATTAGCATTTCTCTTTAGGAAAACAATTCAGCCCATGAAAGAGCAAGTAGTTGTTGTAACACAAGTAACTCCATTAATTAGAAACCTAGTTTGACAAGTTATAACCCTTCTTCCTAATTTTAATTCTACCTGGTGGATCTGTAGGAATGAGATATTAATGCTGATATTCTGAAATGCCACTTAGGTCTCGTGTAATCAAAGAACTGTATTCTCTCAGAACACAAAGGAACCCCTAGTGTGCATTTGTAATTAACATGCTGAAGAGGATGTTTCCACCCATGTACTGAATGCAGTCACTGGGGCTAATAAACAAGCACAATGGATTCATTCTTTCAACATGATCAAAGATTACATGAGGCTACAGGCACACACAATTTTGGGAAATGTGAAGACATTGCTTAGCATAAGCTTATATCAGAAGAAAGATGTTAGATCTATGTTTTGGATATGAATAATTTCCAGAAGAGATACAAAAACGTCTTGACTAGACTAGCAGCAAGATGTACTGCCTAGTGTTAGACAAAAGATAAAACAACACTTTTGGTACAGCTGAAACTGAAAAAACATTCTACAGCTCTGCCTGAATTGCAAAGATTGGGAAGACACCTGAACTAACAGGACTACTTATATGTAGAGCAGAGCTCTTAGAAAAGCAGAATATCTTTCATCTGACCAACAGAACAGGCAGCTTCTCAGACATAGCTTCAGGTCACGGTAGGCTTGCGAGTCTATCTTTTGTTTGATTTGTTGGTTGTTTTTTTTTAATTATTATTTTTTATTTTTTTTATTTTGTTTTTTGATATATCTGATAGCAATAAAAGATAAAAGGATATTGCCTCCGTACAAAAAATTGCTTTTCTTGTGCCTTTAGGCCATCATGCTGCTATATACGCCAGCCTAACAGCTGCCTTAAGCAAGCTGATGAAAGGCATAACTTACCATGTTTTAGTTATCTTCCTGTAAAATTTGAGTCAAGCACAAAAATCACTGAAGTTTTTATCAGGCAGTGAACCGTGGCCAGGGGGTGGCCTCATTTAGCTATCTTGAAGTCAGAACACCGTAAAGATACAAGTTAATGATAGATTATTATCTGGTAGATTTTAGACTAGGGGGGCTACTTTTGTTAGCAAATATTCCACTGGCAGAAATATTCAATTTTTTCAATGAAGATACAGTCCAAAAGTTCAGATACTAAGCAATACTTGTTCATAGCAGCCTGCAACATTGCTATAATCTCTACTATATGTAAAAACTTTACCAAAGATGTAGCATATTTCCTATAGGTTAGATTACTGTTTAATAATCGGTGTTCAAGATTCAGGCTAAGAACAGAATCAAATTTAGGCATATTTAGACGTGTATAACTAACCATACCTTTGAGCTCTCTGGTTACTTTTAATCTTCTTCCTATGGATACTTGGCTATTACCAACACTTGTCGAAAAAGAATCAGGTGTTAATAGATTAGTTTTAGTTGTAAAGGACCTTAAATATCACCAGTTCCACCTACCCCTGCCATGGGTAGAATTTCCAGCTATGAGACCAGGTTGCCCAAAACAACAGCGTTGAACACCTCCAAGAATGGGACATCCATAACTTCTCTGGGCATCTTGTTCCAGTGCCGTACAGTCCTCTGAGTGAAGAATTTCTTCCTAATGTCTCTTCTAAATCTACACTCTTTTAGCTTAAAGCCCCAAGCTTCAGCCCACCTTCATAGTAGAGGTGCTTCAGCCCTCTGATCATATCTGTGGCCCTCCTCTGGATCCACTTCAACAGGTCCACTTCTTTCTTGTGCCAGGGGCCCCAGGCCTGGATGCAGAGCCTCACAGGGGCAGAGTGGAGAGGAACAATCCCCTTCCTCACCCTGCTGTTACCCCTCTTTTGATACAGCCCAGATAACAATTGGCTTTCCGAGATCACATTGTGCACATTGTTGGCTCATGTGGAATTTTCTGTCCACCCAAATTCCTTCTCTGCATTGCTGTTCTCTATCCACTCATGGCTCAGCCTGTATTCATGTTTTTTCCAGACAAAACAAAACAAAACAAAACAAAAAAAAACAAAAACCTTTACAATAACAAGCCAAAAATCTTTGAGAAGTCATGTTCTATACTTCAAACTTTAAGTCTTGACCCTTTTGCCTGGGTCTAAAGATATGACTTCCCTTTCAAATATCTATTAGTTATCAAAATAAAAAATCTATAAGATAATGCACACTGGAAATGGGGAAGGTTGATAAATTCTGCTCTTAACTGAACAGTCAGCAAAGGCCTGAAAAGTACAAATGCTTCTCAGAACATAAATAAACAGAAATTTTATCTACCTATCTCCCAGCAAGCTAGCTAGATAGTATCTTAGCCTTTATTTTCTGTGTGGAGCCTATTATCACAGAATTTAAACACCTAACACTCTAAACAACATGCAAACAGAAGAAGCTGACAAAATACTTGCCTGGAACATTGCAAACCTTGCTATTTTGTGCTATGTTTGCACAACTCATGCATGAATGCTTTCCCCATATTACTGAGATTTTGTTTGTTAAGATAGTGAGGATAAATGAGGAAATATATATTTTGTGACTTGAACTGAAAGCACAGAAATATTTCCAGCATTGCACACGCTAATTTATTTATTTATTTTTTTTTAGCATAAAGGTTTATGGTAATGAGGAGGAGTTCATGGACATTGCTTTTTCTGTCTACCAAATTTATTAATAATTTTAAAATGTCACAAAGCTTCCACTTGTTATATGTGACGTTACTTCTTCCGAAAAGAATATCACGTGGACTGTTAAATTATCAATTCAATTTGTTTATCTTTGAAACTAAAGAGACCAGAAAGCTAAGCAGATCCTAGGGGAATTTATAGTAAATTTAATCAGATACAAAAACATTTGTAAATCACCGTGCATCTTCATGCTATTTTTCTTTTTGGTAACCATATTTTCAGGAAAATGGTTGTGGTGCTTTGTTGCAAAACTATTTTTTGCAACAACAATCACCCCTTATTCTCTAATAGATACCGCTCTGATTTTCTTAACAATATTCATTGCTTGTTTTGGAGAATCCCTCATCAGCCTTTCTTAAACAGAACCCACTCTGGAAGATATCTTCAGCTCTTGGATTGAAATACAGAAGATGGAATACAATCTAACACTACTGGATCCTTTATTCTAACTTTGGACACCCCCGTATTCTGTACCTACTGCATAGGCTCAGTCTGGTGGGTGCTGTGTGCTGCTAGATGTGCCACCACACTCAGGGTGCAAAGTTTGAAAGCCCACCACCCCTTTATCCTACTTCTCTCTGATCCTCTTAAAAGTTTCAGTACTTATGTACCTCAGAGTCAGCACCACACCAGTGTATCAGAGGAATCTTCTTTGAACAATTTTGCCATCTGTGAGCTCCATTTATAAGTCATTTGACTCTGCTGTTCTCACCCCATCAGCAGTTACACACACGGATAATTTTATGAATTGGGATAGATCCTTGCTTAGGTAAAGACACACTCTGCCAGTTAGACTACACTAGTGTCAGTCTGCAGCAAGTATGGCTTAGCATTTAAAATTTTTAGACAGGGCCTTTGTATTAGGCGTGGTTTTTTTTACACCTCACTCAGGAGCCAAATGAGTTTGGCACTGGGAGAGTTTGGATTATAGTCATCTAATGAACAATTAGAATAAATTCGGAAATTGTGGGTGAGCACACAGAAGGTAAAAGAGTTGGATAATTCTCATTTGGCCCTGTTGTTTTTAATGGGCATGGAGAAATGGTCTATGTCTGTAACAATTTCATTGGTGTTTATCAGCAAATCAAGTGTTTTCAAATTGAAGATTAAAAAATGATATTGCCTTTTCATAACATTATATCAATGCTATCTAGTATACTTTAATTGTGTACGTAATTTATGTTTTGGATTATATGTATAAAAGTATGATTAAAATGTTTGTTATATGTTTTTTTCACTCTATCATGCATGAAAATATGGCAACCCCAAATCAAAATGTCAGATCACTAATAAATAGGCTCATATTTTCCATAAATACTTTGGAAAAGATGCGTTTTATCCAAATGTGGACAGAAAAGCTTCAACAGAGCTTCATTTTTCTGAAAATAAATCTCTGGAATTGATGCTATCTGCTCACTGCATACCACTTGCACACAGCTGTGCTGCCTCCTACAGAGCTTTTCTCCCAGTACTTGTCTTTCCCCAGTTGTTCTCCACTCTGTGTTTCTCTTCCCTGTCTGTACAGGGCTAGATCATCCCCTCCAGACACAAATCCCACATCAGTGGTTATCTGTGGGTAAATCTTTAGTCCGAGAGTCACCCTGCATAGTGCTTCCAGCATCTCTCCAGGCAGCTTGGTGCACACTGGGGGCCGTATTGTTGTGGCTGCTTGCTTGTGGCTCCTTGTAGGACCTGAGGAAGGATGGGCTCCAGGGAAAAGATAACAGTTTCAGTTTGCTGTTTCCTAGGAGATTCAGTCAAGAGCAGTAGGGGCAGCTGAGTCTGTTTGGAAAACCTGATCCCTTGCATGAAATGGCAAGATCTGCTTACACGCGGCTCACCCTTCGAAGGCCTAGCACTGCCGGGGCTGCTTTCATGTGAAATGTTGCTGCTCAGCATGGTCTGTTGAGACATCTGAGCCTTGTGGGCTGGGACCAGACAACCATATTGCCTTCTTTCTCACTTATACAATTACACATTCGGAAGCAGTTACTCTAGATTTTGGTTTTTGCATTGTGCAGCTAGAGCAAACCAATACTTGATGTGTCTGAGAAAAGGATTAGAGATGGCTCAATAAAACCCCATAATCTTACACAACTTGTATATGAAGCTTAAGTACAACTTTTGAATAATACTTAAACGTGGTGATGAATGAAAGAGGAGGTACAGTGGCCTGTGAAACAGCAAGTCTATTGTGTCTGACTAAACTTTGGTAACGGAACTTGTCTGAAGAGATTTATTTAGTACTTAATCTACTTGGATTCATTGCACATGGAAAATTATTACATACTTGGAATAAAAGGTGGATTAGCACTAGATCACAGCATGGATGAGAGGAACTACAGGGGGAACTATAAAAAAATCATGCTAAAGGGAGAAATGAAATATTGGCTGTGATTCCTCAAAAATCAGACCCAATGCTACTGAGAATATCAGCAATATCCCAAGTATAAAAAAAAAGAATATAATGACAAACTTTTTTCAAGAAGTACCAATATAGTAGATATTAAGTATATGGAGGATGACCAGAATAATGCATGAGAAGAAATGGATAGCCCTGAGAACTGGGACAAAGTATGTGATTTAATTAGTTTGAAATGTGAGGTAATGAACATAGGGAGCAATGAGAATTTCTTCAATCATCTTAAGGCCCACTGGTTAAAAAAGGAAGACCTAGGGATATTAGTCATTCAAAGAATTATTATGCACCACCTAGGCGTAAGTGGCAATAAAAAATGGAAATACAATTCTCAGATGTATCAAGTGAAGCTTTTACAAGACTAAGGCATTAAGCATTAATTATACATTGCAGTGGTGAGATATCTGGTAGAGACATTATCTGGAAAGTGCAAGAGTAAGTAGTATTGCTATAGGAATGGAACGACTGAATGTGACCAAAGCTCATCAGTTTGTTTAGCCTAACAGAATGAAAACTAAGACTACTTCTGGTCTCTTTGCATAAATAGATGAGAAAAGCAGATGCAAAAGCTCGGTAAACCTTAGGGACAATTTTGACATAAATGGGGCATAACAAATATGTCATAGAAATTGTAAAATATATTATGGAAAAATGTTATGATTGGAGTAGTGGTGGAAAGAAACTGAACCGGTTTCAAAGCATAATGCTTTCAGTGATAGGGATTTGATAATGCGATTGATTATGATGAAGGAGAACTGAAGTCAGTGATGTGGGAAATGTCCCAGACCAAGGGACCACATGCTGGAAGTGGGAAAATAAAACCAAGAAATACAAAGACATTGATTTTAGAAAGACAGAAGTCTTCATCCATATACATCTAGTATGTTGCAATCAAAATAACTGAATGAACTGTGTAACAGCAATGCTGAAACTAGTAAAAGGCTAAGAAACAGAAATGGCAGAATTTGCTCAAGATATTCTTCAATGGAAAAGAGGTAGCTTGGTTTATCAGTGATACATATGAATATATACTTATATATAGATATATATCTATATCCATGTTTACTTTCTGGGCCCTGTGGGTATCACTGTCTACCCTGGGGGCTGCTTGGCAGAGCTGAGGAACACCTCACTGTGCAGCCATCCAGCCCCATCCCTACTCTACTGACCTGGTTGGGCACCGTGGGACTGTGCCCTTCCTAGGGAGGACACTGCCTCTGCCTGCCTGACCACCACTCTCTCTCCCAGCCCTCCTTCCCCTGCAGAGCATCCCTTGCTGCACTCTGACTTTAGGACCCTTGACACAAAATTGCTTTCACGATATGCAATTACATCTTTGAAAGAAAAATTTTTTCCAATCTGAGGACCTGGGAAGAGTTTACCATTGTTTTTTTCTAATCCATGTCCAGGCTTCCTGAACATGTTAGAGTTTAGTTGGGCAAGGAGCACAGATCTGGGTGGACTTTGTGTGGAAGCCCGTCAATTCAGAAGCGCTCTGGGTTTCTCTCTTTGGCAACTGCCTGTCAGCCCAATACTTGATTTCTCATGTCAATACCAACCTGGAAAATATCTAAGTAAATGAAATCCAGAAGAATTCTTCCGAGCATGCAGCTAAACCAGTTAAAAACTTTGAAGGCAAAACAAGTGCTTCAAAACACAGTATACTATGTCTCTGTGCTGAAAATCTAATCCTACTGCTGATAAAGTGCTGCTGGATTTAACAGAGTTAGCAGAGAACACTGCAATTCCTCTACACTCCCATGAGTTGCAATGACACGTGTCCTAGGTATTTTAAATTTTAGTTTGGATATTCCACACAGCTCTGCTTGGTACAGACTCCCCTGCAGCAGCACTCTCATTTCAGCAAAAGCAGCACAGAAATGATTCACATTCCCAGGTAATTTCCCTCTGTGCTGCCGTGCAGAAGTAGGAAAAGGGGAGTTCATTTTCCTTTGCAGTTACCAGCACTTGAGACTAGCCAACTTAAAACAAAGGTTTCTTTTTTTTTTTCTTCTTTTTCTCTCTTTTCCCTCCTGCAGTGTAAAAAAGAAATTGTATTTGTGAAATAAACAGCATGTTGCTATAATACTTCCCCAGTCTCGAGAATTTTCTTAGACTGCATTTTTTTTTTTCTTCCTAAGATCTACAGCACTATGCTGGTATACTGGAGACCTCCTAGGATTTCTGTGTGTGGACTACATTAATGAGATCCATGTAGACCACAGAATATTCTAAGTATGCAGGAAAGACTTTAATACATCTTTCTCCAGAAACAAAGTTTCTTCTAAATAGAAAGTGACTGCTTCCTCAGCAAATAACTTTTACAATTCAACATATTTCTTTTTTTTTTTTTTATTACAGTTATTCACATTTGTGAGTATTTTGCTGTTTTTTACTTGAATGCACTGATCACAAAATTATTTTTATTAATGAAGATAATAATTTGTTGATAGAGAAAAAGGGAAAGAGGAACAAAGATTAAAGAAAAAAACTGATGAAGAGATAAAAAAAAAAAAGACCAAGAGCATTGGACCATTTCTCATTGCAGACTTCAGGAGTGTTTCCACTGATTTCACTTAGCTTTAGCACTTGTCCTTATTGAGGAAAGAAAAAAAGAGGGCGGGATCACTAATGGATGTGACTATGTATTATGTTTTCAAGGCAAGATTGTGGTAGCAGGGATGTAAGAAGGCTGCAGGGGCTCCCTCTGTGTGCAGAGCCCAGCAGTTGCCCCACGTCACATCACAGACAGCTGCTCCAAAAGGGACACACCACTGTCAGAACTGAGCTGTGAGTGACAATGGTTGTAACTCTGGGAGAGCAGATTTAAAAAAGGAGAAAACTGCTGTGCAACAGCAGCTGGTAGAGAGGAGTGAGAAATGTGAAACAGCCCAGCTGACACCAAGGTCAGTGCAGAAGGAGGGCAGGAGTTGCACCAGGCATGGAGCAGAAACTACTTGCAGCCCAGGGGAGGCCCATGGAGGAGCAGGCTGTCCCCCTGCAGCCCATGTGCACCACAAAGAGCAGATCTCCATGTGTAGTCATGCAGGAGCCCAAGGGACAGCAGTGGATGAGGCCTAAAGGAGGCACAGCCCATGGATACCCTGCAGGAGCACTCCAGGCCAGAACTGCAGCCTGTGGACACCTGTGTGAAGCAGCTCCTAAAGGACTGTCCCTGTGATATGAGGCCATGTTGGATTAGTGCTAGGAGAGCTGCAGCCTGTGGGAAGCCCACACAGGATCAGTTTGACAAGGATGGCATTCTGTGGAAGGGACCTCATATGGAGCAGGGGCAGAATGACCATGAAGGAACAGCAGAAATAAGTGTTATGGACTGACCACAGTCCCTATTTCCCATTTTCCTGCATCATTTAGGGGGAGGAGGTAGAAGAGGGTGGGAAGGGAGAAGATGGTTTTATTTTGCTTTTAGTTTTTCACTGCTCTAGTTTGCAATAAATCATATTAATCACTTTATGCTAAGTCTTTTATGCTTATGACAGTAATTGGTGAGAGTTCTCCTTGTCCTTAGCTCAACTTAAAGCATTTTTTCATCATTATTTTCTCCCCCTGTACTTTTGAGGAGGAGAGAAAGAGAGATGCGGTGGAACTTAGCTGTCCACCAGCCTGAAACCACCACAAGGTGCAAATCCCTCCTTTCTGAGAGATCTGTAGGCAAAAAAAAAAAAAAAAAGAAAAAAAGAAGGAATTACTTGAAGGCAGTTGTTTTTTTGTCAATTATTATTATCATTATCACTATAATTATTGTTTTAATGCTTTGAAACTTTGCAATTTAGCCTGTTTCCACACACTTACAAGAGTACTTGTGTTGGAGAATGTTTCTCAGTTTCTTTACTTAGGTCAGTAGAAGAAAGGACCCCACAGACAGAGGGGAAGCATGCAAAGCCCTTTCTTTGCCCCATGTGCACAATTACTCATGCCAGCTCATAGTTAGCATGTTCTCTGACACGTGGCTTGGGTAAAAGCATGGACCCAGGCATGGTCTGGAGCTGACCCGAATATGCAGTGTGCATTGCATAATACCAAGTTGGATACATACCCATAATACCAGGTTGGATGGGGCCCTGGACACTCTGGTCTAGTACCAGATCTAGAGGTTGTTGGCCCTGCCTGTGCTGGCAGGGGTTGGAACTTGATGATCCTTGAGGTCCCTTCCAACCCAAGCTATTCTATGATTCTATGATTGCCTTCAGAGAAAGGTAGGCTTGCTGTGGGGATGCTGACTTTGCCTTGCTGTTTCTAATTATGGCCAGACAACAGATACTGACTGTTTTATGCAGTAGCAGTATAGACATGTCCTACAAGTCCTAAAAGCTAAGTACTTTACCTGTCTGACAACTTTTCAGCATTCTTAATACCAAAACTGCCTGTTTTTAAATTGGCATAACACTAATGATGCCAACAAAACAAGCACTTTGCCAGATCTGCTCAGACTAGTCCACCTTGACATAGCGCTCATTATTTATTTTGAAACATTTTCAACATTGCTTCTTCTGTCTTATGTTATGTCAGCATTTATGGAGCGTCATTTTTCTAATAAATTAGTTTATTCTGAATTCATAGACGTAAAATATGAATGGAGCAGGATGAAGAAGACAAACAAACAAAGGATGATAAATGTTGAAAACTGTTGGGAAATACATACTGAAGTCAGTGGATTTTAAGATATTTTCAGTTTTCTGGTACTTTTACTTGAAAAGCAGTGACAAGCTCAGCCTGAAAAAATACAGGACAATTCCTGCTATAGAATTACTGTGGACTCTTGATATCTTGGGTGCAGAGTAGTACCTACATGATGCTGAGTTGGAAGAGCCTTGAGTGAGGGACTCTGATCAGAGACCCTTAGAATATTATACAACGTTGCATCCTAAAGTGGAGAGAATAACTACTTAGCTTTTGACTTGAGATTAACCACGGAGATCTCATGGAGATCTTCACCATGGAGATCTCAGAGCTAAGGATGAATGAGAAGGAGACATCAGGCGCAAGGCTGAAAAAAAATGCACATTGTCACAAACCTTAATAAGTTAAGGTAAAACTCACAATGGTACAAGAGCCTCAGGAGCTCTTCATTAGCTGTTCTGTTTTGATAATACAGGTACACACTGATCCAATGCTAATTGTTACCTGTAATTTAGATTGCAGCTGTCAAGGCAATATGTTTGTAGGTGGAGTGACAATGCAAGAAAAAGAGGAGTGATTGGGCTACCAGGTAGGTGATACCTGGTTAATTTATTAAATGCAGAAGTCGTGAACTATGGTAGAATAAGTCTAGATTTTCAGGATATTCCTTAAGTAATGGGACTAATTCTAGTGTCCCAGTAATATCCTGTATATGCTATATTTTAGAATTAGGCTGTAATTATTGATAGATGTCCTGATTTCATCTGGGATAGAGTGATTATCAGGTATATGGTGCTGTGCTTTGGGTTTAGAATGAAAATATTATTGACAGCATAATATTATTTTAGCTCTTGCAAAGCATTGTTTGCACTAAGGACTTTCAGATTCTCATATCGTCCTGCCAATGAAGAGATTGGGAGTGTGCAAGACGCTGGGAGGGGGCAGAACCAGAACAGCTGAATCAAACTGGCCAAGCGTATATTCCATACCGTATGATGTCATGCTCAGCAATAAAACTGGAAGGAGTTGACCTGGGGAGACGCTTTTGCTCAGGTTCTGGCCGAGTATCAGTTGGCTGATGGTAAGCAATTGCATTATGCATCACTTGTTTTGTGCATTCTTGTCATTTCTCCCCCCCCCCAACCCCTCCATTTTCTTTCCTGTTACACTTATCCCAACCCACAGGTTTTACTTTTTGCTTCTGATTCTCTCCTCATCCCACTGGAAAGGGCATAAAGCAATGGCTGTGTGGCTCTTAGCTGCCAGCCTGCCTAAACCATAATACCTTAATATTGAAGTCAATTAGCTAGGAAATTTTGTACGACTGTTTACTATTCAGCAATCCACTTCTGTTCAACAGAGCTCTTTAGAAGGTGAAAGATACCCAGAGCGTACCTCACCGACTTCCTCTTTATTCTTCATAATCTTGTTCTTATGTAGACACTTGCTCTGCATTCCTGTTAGGCTATGATCCAGTGCACTGCTGGATGATTTTGGCTCTCTCTGGAGTCAGAAGGCAAGGCTCTAATGCCCATGAGTGGTCTGACTGCAGAGAAGTACATGCACTAGGGCTTAGCCTGGTGAAGGCCTGTGACTCCATTGGGATGGAACGTGCCAGGTCCCTTGGAGGACTCAGCTGTGAAGGCTTTGAGTTGTTGATACTCATGCTGACTTACGCCAGCCATACTGGCAAAGAAAGGAAGACTGAGACCTTCAGCACACTGCAGTACTGGAAGAAAAATCTATTGTTTATTCCCAGCAAAGAGAATAACACTGCAGAAAAGCTATAAAGCTGCCCTCCTCTTGCAAAAGTTAAAGTGACAGCCATTCAATCCAGCTCTGCCAAGTGTTTTCAGGTCCTGTGTCAAAGGAAGCAGACGATGATAAATTGAACAAAGCAGGTGGACTGGTGATAGAGAACAATGGAAGAAACAACCCGCAACAGGGCAGAACAGTCCTGCAGCTGTCTCTGCTTTGTCTCCTTCTTCCAGCAGTTCCACTTGAGGAAGGACATGACTTAGCATTCAGGAGAGGTCTGATGGCTGAGCATTGTTTTGCAGAAATGTTTTAAAACCCTTCATCTCCCCCTCTCTCTCTCTCTCTTTTTTTTTTTTTTTTTAATTGACCCCAGCCTCAAATTCTAAATGATCTTTTAATATATGGGAAAAATAAGCAAAGCATTTGCACTCATGTCAATTTAAATGAAAGCCATCTCTTCTGTTTTTCTTTCTAAGCTTTTTGCAAGTATTATTTTATCATTTAGTTTCTCTTTTAATCTCTCTTTGTTTCATTTGGCAGCTGCAACAATGGTTTCTAGCCTCTGGCAAGGAAAACAGATGAGCAAATATCTGTCTTGGAAGCTAAATGCATCGCCCCAGTGCAGGCCTCTCCAGCTTTCCAGATACCATGAGTCCTCAGCCTGCTCTTAAATTGGTAAGTCAGCAGCCATGCCAGCACAATGCATTGCCAGAATTGTTTAATCAGGCCAGTCTATATTGATTTATTTTTAAATGTATTCAGCAACAGTTCCTCTGTTTTCTGTCAGTTAGCTATACTGTCACAGGCTTTGATTCACAACCTCTTCCACTGCAAATTCTATGAACATATTATCAAGCAGTCAGAGCGCTTTGGATTTGAAGCTGACAATACTAGATCGATGTCCCAGGGGTTCAACCCTGAATTTCAATAATTCAATTAAATTCCTTGAATACTAGATTCCTCCAGAACATTGATTCCACATTGTTTGCACGTTCATGTACAAGCCATGCACCACACAGAACCTGTGTATAGTCCCCTTGTCGGTGTATAACGAAGGGAAAAGAGAAGATATTGAACCTGAGAAAAAGATAATCAAGTGTTGAATCTGCTGAGCCTATTATGTGAAAAACTGTTCAGGAGGATGCTGCAGCAGTTGAAGCCACTAGAGGATATTGTAGGTAAAATTGGGGTTCTATTAAAAATGTATAAACATATCCAGGATTAGGTTTTAAAGCTATTGCTACAGGTATGAAATGAGTTAACAGAACTCCTGGGTTCCCTATAGACTCATTTGCAACTAACCGAGGGAAAAAATAAACTCTTTTATTGCTTGAATAATTCTATGCTACCTATAGCAGTAGTTAATAGTTAATAAGGATTTATGCCTCTCATAACTGAAAGGTGTTCCTAGTTCCAGCAAGTGGGAAGGCTTACATTACAAATACTAGTAATTCATGTCCTATTACTTTGTTCACAAACAATGTAGGAAGAAAAAGGGAGGAAAAAAAGAACCTATGCAAGCAAGTATGTAAGAAACTGAAGTTTATCACTACATAGAAGGATTATTCAGAGTGACCTAACTTCCAGGCCCAACCCCAAACATCTCTGGAGCTGTCATTTTGGATGCAGAAATCTACAACTGCATGGTGCCCTCAGTGAATCATTAGTTCAAGTGTAAATGTAACAGCCTCCCTCTCATCCAGCAGCAGCTGCAAATCTATTACTGCAAGATGTTCAGAGTAATGATAAACACTCCTCATGTTCCTTAGTTTGTAGTTGAAAGTTCCTTGAACACCTCTTGGGATTACTTCTTGGTGGATATTTGTGCAGTTCTCAGACTGAGAAGTTCTGGTTTTAATAAATAACTTCAGCCCCCACTGTAGCAGAAGCACATAAAGTAGCAATAATTGCTAGCAATAACTGTGAAATCAGCTTCCCAAGCAGAAAGATTGCCATGGCTTGAGGGCCTACAGGTTTAGAAGAGGACATTAGTCCTTATCATCCATTTCACCAGCCATTTTTCACTGACCACTAAGGGACAAATCGTACCTCTTCTTAACATTTTTCCTGGAACTTCAATTAAGAAAAATTACAATTGTGTCTAATTAAGTATTGTGGATATCGAACGTTTAAGCAAAACAACAGATAAGGTTCTGTGGCAAATGGTCCATGCAGGACATGGAGTAACAATATCCCAGAAAAGTAAGCATTTAAAGGCCTTTCAATATCAATATCTGCCTTAGTACAGACAGCAACAGCGAAACAAAAGAAAGCTGCAATTTTTAAAGGAGACACCATTTTTTAAAGTCTTTTCAAACTTCAACTACGTAGTTCAGATTCCTGTCTAAGTGTATAATTGTTCTGGTTCTTATTAATTTAATTGCTACAGTAGCACTCGGCAACCCATTCTAAGTTGAGGTGTTGTACAAACACCCAGAAAAATACAAAGAATATCTTTACATGACTGATCATCAGTGAATGCTGTAAATCTTAAAGCTTTAGATAAACGTTATGAGATGGATAGAACCATTTACATTTACAATGAACAGCAACTTTGACTGCAAAATGACTAGATGATAGTCTGAGATTAAATTGTTGGTACCAACATGGTGAAGAAGAGGATGATAAATAGATGGTTATTGTATTCTTTTAAAGGAAAAAAACAATTTGGTTAATCTGCTCTCTACCTAGAAAGGAGAACCAACTTTCTCTTTAAAATGCTTTATTCCCTTCTTCTCTAACAGCAGTGAAATTTTCAATGACAGTTTCTCCAGCGACAGCATTTAATATCTTTTGATGGTAGGACCTGCCCTCTAACAAGCTGTGTCATTGTGGGTAAGTCACCTTTCTGTACCTCCATTCCCTGTACAGAACTTCTTTTTTCTAAATCATCAGTTCATGGTTGATTTTTTTTTTTTTTTTAATTGTGTAGGTAAAGTTAGAACATGTCCCACACACTGAACTGCTGTGTTTATGTTAATACCATTAATAATACTTGCTTGAATAAGATTTCAGGATCCTTTCCCTAGTATACCAGGGCGGTGATGGTTCATTATACAAACATGTTTGTGACACAGACTGCTGTCCTCTATGGCTGAAGCAGAGCTAATCCAATTAATTTGCTCATGAAAGACAAGCTAGTTTTAAGTAGGGTCTAGCACAAAGAGGAAAGGACAGTTTTTTATTAACTTTCTCCCTTGTCTCAAGACATATTTATTGCTTTCTGCTCAAGCAGAAATAATGAAAGTCTAAAACTACGACTACTTGCATGAAAAATCTTTCAGCTCTTGTGCATGTAAATAGATCAGACTTGTGATTGAAAATGCTCTGTGCATTTCTTAAGGTTGAAACTTTAAGGACTTATAAAAACCCAATTTAGCAACATAACCATATGTGCAAAAGAGTGACTTTCATAATTTGAGGCAGCAACATTATTAATTAAAGAGGAGGACACTGCATGGATATGTCAAAGTAAAATAACCTTCAGCTAGCAGAAACAGACTGGGCTATAGGTCAATTTTATTGTATTATAGAGGCAGATATTGTTTTTCACATTGCGTTAACAGAGATACCTGTGAGATACTCAAGGCAGGTTTTTGTTTTAAAAAAAAGGAGGCCACATATCAAGCCACAGTAGAGACACAAAGAAACTATGTGGTGGAATAAGGATATTTTCTCTACCTTTAGAAAGACCCTTGCCAATGTTGGCCTTAATGTATCTCTGAAATAAAAGTTGAACATGGCAAGGCAGAGTAAATTCACCATTTGAAATGTTAAAGAACAAGTGCTGAGCACATGCATTTACTTAGGCACCAAGGGGCCATGAATTATTGGTAACTGCTCTACCAGGAGGCCTGCTAGTTGAACTGCAGGCTGACAGTGATGTCAGTCACTCCCTTTCTGGGTGCTCAACACATACACTCTTCCAGGTTGAAAACCTCCAGGGATATGCTGATAATGGAACAGACTTATCTATGTCCTGAAAATAATGACCACTTCATCTGAGTGTCACTCAGAGTTCTTGCCTTCTTGATCATGACACTAACCGTCACCAGCAGGCTTAAAAAGCTGTATGCATGCTTCCATGATAGGATGTAGCAGACACTTCAAGTTATACTGAGGCAGAAGTTGGGTCGCTGTTCTCAAATTTATGATTGCATTGAGAGATGGGGTCATGCTCAGAGAGTTTTACTGTCTGTCTAAAACACCTGCCTTGAGAAGTATTTGTCCAGTTATGAGCAAACTGGTTTCTCTAAGACTCGTGATCCTTCTTGACCTTTATATATTGCAGCTATAAACAGGACAGATTTTAACCTGGCTTTATTTGCCATGGGTACACCAATGTACAAATCCTTTGAAAATTTTCACTAGGCAGCATCTGCACTTGTAATTTAGAACGCTTCTTTTTGCAAAAACAAGCTGAGCAGAATAGTACTGCAGTGCCAGCTAATAACGTAGTCCAGCCCAGACTAGCGCTAATTAGCAGCTGTTGAAAACATTGATTGGTCGAAACATTGCTGTTAGGGAAAGTCTGCGCAAACCCACAATGCAGCCCAATGTACACAGTGCTCTGCTGCTCAGAATGTAATTTGGAATCAGGTCACTTTCTCATTATAAGCTCTTGACCTGTACTGGGCATGTTAAGTAAATATCATCAAAGATAATCCATACTAGAACAATTTTGCAGACTATTATGTGGAATTCTACATTTTTAGTTGAGACTAATAAGCTATCAGAAAATTGTATTCCTGACTTGGAGGTAATAATAGTGAAAAACAAACAAATGCTAGATTTCATTAGATTGCCTATATGCAGTCATAATAATGTCATTTAAAAAAAAAAAAGAAAAAGAAAAAAGAAAAAAATATATGACTTCCAGATCAAAATGATGATTTTTTTTTCTGGTTGAGGAATATATGGATCATATATGAAAGTATTTAAGCATTTCCACTAGTTAGAATCACAGGAACAATACTGAAGATAAGAAAAGCATCAGATATACACAAGCTGAACTAGACTTGCTGTGATGGTGCCATGTTTGCTTGATGACTCTTTACTGGTTGAGAAGCTCTGAGTGTCAGAAGCAGCTTGTCTTTTACAGGTAAGCATTTCTAGACCTGTTGTGGAGGCCAGCTGAGACCCTAGACATCTTTGTGTATGCCTGGGGTCAGTGTTGTGTGATGAAATAAGTGAACGACTAAATGCCGCAACTGTGCACAACATTTATCTAACCACACTGTAGAGTGCTGTGCAGAGACAGTCCTGCTTGTAATTAATTCCCCTTGTGCTCTGATGTGCATCACTGTTGCTTTTCACTTGTACTGATGGCTTAGGATCATCAGCCACTGGTGATGTTTGGACATTCGTTTTCTCCTTGTCTTCCACAGTAGCAAAGTTTGTCCAAAGCTTTACAGCAATGTATTTTCCAGCAAATGCATCCATTTGTCCCCTTATGTATCAGGATGCGCTTAACAACAATCCCTCTGCTACTATCTTTGCTTAGAACTGAAGAGATCTACAAAGTTTAGAAATATTGAAATGATCGTCCTGGATATGCCTCATCAGTGTTAAGATGGCAGTCTTCCTTGATCTTATTTTAGGAAAAGACTTCCTTTTTACCTTCTTGCTTGCAGTCTTGGCTCATTTTCGTACATCTCTCTCTCTCTTTCTTTCTCTCTCTCTCTCTCTGTTTGCTTGTTTGTTTGTTTTCAGCTATAACAACATTATGGATCCTTCATGCTCAGATTTTTGTGAGCATCTACTCTGACATCCTTCATAACATGTAACAGTGAATGTAAGTATTTGTTCCTGCATCAAGTCTGCAAGCTTTGGTGGAACTGAGGAATACCTTTTAGAAAACACAGGGGCTTCAAGTAGCACAGACTCCAGTACATTGCAAAATTAATTCTTCCACTGATTGATTTCTTTAGTTGTTAAAAATAATTTATTGCTAATCTAATTTTTTTTTAATTTTGTTTTTCTAGGCATAGCAAATTTTTTTTTGCTCTTGTTTTTTACTCAGAAATATTTCCCTGATATATATAGCAATCAAATAAATTCGTAAACTTGCCTATGCACATCTACGGGACTGAGTACTCTTTGGCTCTTAGAACAAGTCGAGTTTCCCAGGTCTCAGGTAGCTCTGTTTGTTCTTAACTAAACACTTCCGATTTGTCAACATCCACTTTTTCAGATCAAACTGCTCTAGAGCTTTAGCAGCTTACTCTTTCATTAACGTTGCTAATGGATAGACAGAGGGATAAACTGTTCATGCTTACTCTCAGTATTATTTATTTATGAATAGAATATGACTTGGCCTTTCAGGTGTTTCATCATATCAGGAGCTCGTGCTTGGAACATCATCTGTTTATGACTTCAGAAACTGCACATTTTAAAATACCATTCATCCTTCCTGCAACTCTGACCTAAAATCCATTTTTACAGATGCTTGTCCTTAAATCTGATTATTTTAAAAGGCGTGCTGCTCAGATGGTCTCATCTTGCTAAGTGAACCTGATCACTCTGTAGACCTGACCTGTCCTTATCCTTATTTACCGCTTCACTGATTTTGTGTAGTTTACAGATCTTACCAGCAATGATATTTTCTTCCAGATCATTGATAATGATATCGACTAATGTGGAGCCAAGAATAGATCACAGTAGAATCTGATTAAAAACATTCCGACCAGATGATAACTTATCAATTAGCTTTACTATCAACCCTTTTTATTCCATTCAAAGTGTAACATTTTTTTTCTTCTTATTTTCTAATACAGCCAATTTGTTAATCAGAATGTGATGAGCTACTTGGACAAAGTATGTACTCTCAGATAACTTTGTCACTCAAATTTGTAATCTCAACAGGACATAATTTCTGTAGATGAAATCTGTTTCCCATTAAACTCTGTTCATTAGCATTAATATTACTGTTTTTTTTGTTTTTTGTTTTTTGTTTTTTCCCAAGCATAGAGTGAGCCTGCAACTTCGCACTTCACTAAACATTCCTCAGTGCAGCCTTGGTGGGAGGGTGATGACTGCTCCAAGAAGCTGATTCTAGGTCCCCTCTTGGGTAAATTTACAGTGATTGACTGAACAGTGTTAAATGCTTTGTGGTTCTTGGTGTTCTAACACTGGAACATCCATGCCTTTTCAGAATTTCTTTCATTGCTTTTTGTATTTCTTAATACAAAATACACAAGAATAATAATACATCGGTACATGTAAGTAGTAAAAATTAGCACTAGATTTTACAGTCTTCAATAGCTTTTTTTTTTTTTTGAGTAAATAATCTACAAGAAAACTGAATCACACTATTTCTTGCAATCTTAATATAAATTCTTCATTATAGGCTCAGTAAAAGCATTAAATTGGAAGGATTTTCAACTTTTATCCCCTACCCTTTTTAGTTTGGCCCCAAACACCACTTCAAAATGACATTTCTGGATCAGGAAATCCATGAGCCACAAATTGCTGGAGGCTGAGAAAGTGTCATTCTATGCTTGACCTATTTTACTCCTGTCTATAGGCATCTGCTACTAGGCTATTGTTGGAGACAAACTGTTGGGTACTTAGTTTAACCCAGTTTGTCATCCTTGTGGTCTCCATTTCTCTATTTGATAATTCAGATATATTCTTTAAACATATCAGCATGCGTATCAGCTTTCTGCATAAGTTTTCATAGCCTGACAACTCAGGATACACACAGAATCTCATGGTCTCATGGAGCATATTTTCCATTTTTCTGGAGCTACAAATTCAGTGTTCATCAAATGCAGGGATATTCTGTTTAAATTTTTTTGGTACTGAGAAATCAATCTATCCTCAAATACACTCAGATTTTCTTCATGTTTTTGCCACAGAGAATAGCTAACATTTGCTCCATATATATATTTTCAGTGAGCAGCAAAAATTTTGTGTGGAAAAAAAGAACAACATAAAAGCCAGAAGAAAGTGGTAGAAGATATTAATCCGTATTAATGGAGGGCATTATTATCCATCAGGCTTGTTAGAAGGCAACTCAAATAAAACACATGCTAGAGAGATAAAAAAGAATAACACCTATTATTCACTGTCCTTTAAAGTCTATTATTTTTTATTTTTGCAACCCAGGTTGTGTCCTGATGGATGCACATATGAGTGCAATGATACCCCTACTCCAAGGCTCGAGGGCACTTTTATATGTTGACTATTGAGACAGTTCTTGTGAAATTCAAGCCATTCAGTGTCAGGCTTTGATTAGATAAATATGTATTTTCTTCACTAGTAGATCCATCTGGTCTTTTTTACCATTCTTTTATCACAGTCAGCTGAAAACTGGAGCAAATTTAGTATGCCACACAGATTTAAAATTTAAGAAAATAATCTATTATCTTCTGTTTTCTGTGTCTCTTGGTTAGAAATATCCAAGACATCAAGATATATGCAGACTTAGCAGTAAAAACCACAAAATCAAATGAGCAATTTCTACCAAAAATGTGATACAGTCATTGTCTCATGAGTGCTTTTCAGTCCAGGCTACTGACTTGCAATTATTACTAAGATGTATTGAAGGAGAGTGTTGTATTGCTATGTATCTGAAGGAGAGTATTGTATTGCTATGTATCTGTATTTATTCAGGTGTAGACTGTGACACAAAAAGATGCCCTAAGATTGAGGCAGAATTCAGAGTCCTGAACTAAAATTTCTTTCTTAGTATTATTAGCCTTAGAGAAAAGTGGACTATTCCCCTTAGAGAAAGCAATATGTTATACTCAGTCTTTCTACATTTTCTCCAAATATTTGTCTGCATGGTTCTTAAGAATCTAAACATTCCACTTTCTACTTTTTTTATTCACAAGCATGAGTGGAGAACACAGCTAAACATTCAAAACTGCGTCTCATGCCTACTGAAGGCAGTAGCAGAGTGATTTCTCTTCAGTAAAAGGACACAATTTCTGTCTCTGCTCTGTTCCCTTGCATCAGTGCTGTGCCATGCTCTGCTCTCTTTAAACAACATATATAATGTACGTACTCTATATAAGTCTCTATTCTCATGTTGTTAACTGATCTACTAGTCTACTTCCATCTTGGATGAATGCAAATTCAACAATATAAAAAGCCCATGATTGGGAAAGGTTAAATTTGTTTTCCTTCCTATGAACCTTATACAGAGTTATAATTGTGGCAGCCTGGCAAGAGAACAAGAATTTTTAACACTGTTTAATGAAGTTAAAACAGATGTAAACATGAGGTGGCTATCCTGCAAATCTTTATGCGTGTGGATAATTTTGTAATTGTGCATATATTTGGCTGTGTGTGTATCAAACATACAAGATGTTTCATTGAAGCCGATGGGGATCTACTTTTGTGACAAATGTTTGGCCCTTCAGAAAGTAAGAAAGAATAAAGAATTGTGTTTATCTTTTTTTGGATGGGAAATAAGAAACATCTGTGTAATTCCAGAATTGTCTCTGTTGAATTTCTAGCCAACATTGGATTTCATTTATATTTTCTTTCTTTCCTTATCGTCCCCAGCTCTTCTTCATCTCCGAAGTGGTGGGGGTAGTATTATGCAGTGTAAGAAAGAAAACTTATGATCTGGAGATAGAAATCCTTGCCTAATAGTGGCAAGAGAGAAGTGATACATTAGTTGTAAGTCCAGTATAAAAACTCAAATGTTCTTGTTAAGCTTCAAGAGGGAACTTGGCTTTTTAGCCTTGGACATATAATGATGATGCAGATGTAAAGCAAACAAAAAAAAAGCTATGAGTTATTTTTTGTAAATTACAATTTATTTATTTTATTATTATTATTTTTTTTACTTTCTAGTCTAAAGATTATTCAATTGTTTTACATTTTTTTAATAATATATATCTATTACTCATTACTGGTTATAAATCAAATCAAATTTTCTTATGTTTCAGGTACAAACCCAAGTTTCTTAATGGTGAAATGCAACATTTTAAATTTTGTCAGTTCAAATACTCCTTGATGAAGAAGTTGGACTAGTACCTGATTAGAATAGTCTAAATTGATATTGTTCTCGGCTTTTGAGAAAAGAAAGAGAATTTCAAAAGAAAATAGGACATCTATATTGCAAATGCTAACCTGAGAAATCCAGATAAACATAGAAAACATCTGGGCTGAGGTAATTTGCGGAGAGAATTCTGGGACTTCAGTAGTTCCATGTGCTCCTTTTCGTATTCTCTTACAGTGATACAGTTAGTGAATGGAATGGTTTTTTTTACACAGAAGTCATCTAGTGGGAATCAGATTTGACCTTTTCCCAATAAGACATAAAAAAAGTAGGTAGACTAACATCTTCGGAGTTTCTATATATCTTCCATTGGTGAATGGAGTTAAATCTAGCTGGCGACCAGTAATGAACGGTGTTCCCCAGGGGTCGTACTGGCACCTGTCCTGTTTGATAACTTTACTGATGACCTGGATGAGGACACTGAATGCACTCTCAGTAAGTTTGCAGAAGGTACCAAGTTTGGATGAAATATTGGTCTGCCTGGGAGAAGGAAGGCCCAACACAGCAGTCTGGACAGGCTGGATAGCTAGGCTGAATTCAGTGGGATGAAGTTCAATCAGACCAAGTGCCGCGTCCTGCACTTTGGCTGCAACAACCCCAGGCAATGCTACAGGCTTGGGGCAGAGTATTTGGAAGACTGTGAAGAGGAAACAGACCTGGAGGTATTGGTCGATGCTCTGCTGAACATGAGCCAGCAGTGTGCCCAGGTGGCCAAGAAGGCCAAGGGCATTCTGGCTTGTATCAGAAACAGTGTTGCGAGCAAGAACAGGGGGATGACCATCCTTCTGTACTCAGCCCTTGTGAGGCTGCACCCAGAGTCCTATGTTCAGTTTTGGGCCTCTCACTACGAGAAAGACACTGATGCCCTGGAGTGTTTTTAGAGAAGGGCAACAAAGCTGTGAGGGATCTGGAGCACAGGCTTTAAGAGAAGTGGCTGAGGGAGCTAAGATTGTTTAGTCTGGAGAAGTGGTGATTTTTTATTTTTTTATTTATTTATTTTTTTAATCTCCATCTAATAGCTATACTCAAATATTTAGGAACAAGAAAGCAAACAGCTAAAGTTCCTGAAGATAGACTCGAAGAAATTTTTCAGTAGCTTCAAGTAGATTTCATGGAATTTAGCATTTCTGAAACTCAGACTATTTCCCTAGTATCATAAAATGGTATTACAAATTTACGTTAGGCCTGTACTATTTTTGTAAGTTGATAAAAAAGATCAAATTAAGAAAATCAGCCAACATAGATCTCTCCTCAGACAGCTAGGCTAAGCAATCTTTCAAGATGGTGATGTTTTCAGAGGTTATGTTTTGCCTACAGGGGAAATGTTATTTTTTCCTAAACAAAGAGTCAAATATGCAAATTTAGCAAAGTAAAGCTTTATTAAGAATTTTAGATCTTTGTTTCTTTCCGTATTCTTACTGTTCATCTAACATTTTAGTTAACTGAAAATAAAACAGAATTTAGGAGGCAGTGATGTTGCGAGCTTGAGGTGCAGTCTAATTTCTGCCATATGGTGTTTTCATTTTTATCACCATCTTTGGAACAAAGGGTAGAACTCCCTAACTTGTTTGTTTTTATGTTAATTTATTTTTTTTTCCAGACGATCTAAATGCTTGACTTAAATCCCTTCAGTTTCATTACTTTTTTTCCTTACTTTTTTCGTTGTTGTTCTGAGTTGCTTTCACATATTCAACACTGCATAAAATACCCATTTGTAATTATGTTTAACCTTTGTAAAGCCTCTGGGTAAAGTCTACTCATTAATCTTTAACCTGACAAGCCTTGGGGGTGGTAGAATTGGCACAGCTATGTATTAGAGGCTCGGAGACCACAGACTAGAGGTACAAAAGGGATAATTAAGAGGTGGCATGAGAGGAAATGAAACAAAACTAAAGGGATATGATCATATTATGGTACATGTCAGACACTAGTAAGGACAATGGAATGCAAATTCCTATAGACATGGATCAAAAAATAAATGAGACAGTATATTTTTCAAAAGAAAACCAATTTTGTGATCTCCTTTTTTAGGCAAGCACAGATAACGTTCACTAAATTAGATCTCAAAGATTGTTCATAGTCATATAGCATGGATTCATGGTTAGTTTTTAATAGAAAGCCCTTATTTATCTTCTGTGTATTTTGTATGTATCTTGACAAACATGCTGCCTCTCAGTAACTGTAAATGGTACCTGCTAATATATGTCATGGAAGAAAAGCTCACCTGGACAAATGCCATTATGTAGCAAAAGGACGAGTCTTGCCTGTAGCTACCAGGCTATGAGAAGTGCCTGGTTTCTGGGCAGCTTCTCTGTGCTGATCTTTCCATGGGCTCACAGTTCTGGTGATAATCAAGGTTGTCTGAAGGGAATGAGATGTTCAGAATCTGTGGAAAAGGAGTCAGTGCTAGGATTCAAAACACTGGCTCTGATAAAGCTTTACGTTTTCTCCAACACCTCAGCAGAGAGTACTTTGACATTGTTGAAGTTGCTCTATTTGTTGTCTTTAAAGACAAGGCCCTGTCATCTTTTTGAGTGTCTACTGCATGACAGATGTCTAATTGTAAGTTAATGAATTATTCCACTGACCACAGTTAACCTCTTCACTTGGTAAGGCTCCTCCTTTACTACCTTTCACAGTCTGATATCTTCCAACCAATCTCTAAAACTGAGGCACTAAGCAGTGATTTTCCCTGGTTCTCTGCAAGAAATCTTCATCGGATGTGATATTTAGACTTACCTTCAGGGGTTGGGTTTCCCTTAAAGAAAATTTCATTTTATGCTTCTGTAAGCCTTCTGTATATGACTGAATAAAACAACATTGTCACGCATTCATAAGTTGATAACATTTTAACTAGTAAGTACTACATAATAGAAAGATGGAGTAGAATGAAAATGCGGCATTACCAATATATGGGTTTTTATATCCACTTTCACTGCAAGTGAGGATTGCTTTCTCAGTAGTTCAAATAGCTTCTGTTTGCGTTGCAGTGTGGAAGCTGTTCAGAAGATGGATGCATGATGGCCTTTTGTACCCTGCCCTTATGCATGGAACAAAATGTCCCTATCATCTGCAGCAAAGTGAATTTGCAGTTTTGATTGTGGTTGCTTGAGGGAAGGCCTCACCTACATTCCATCATGTAGAAGCATACTGGAAACCAATCCTATATCTGAGTATGTATATAACAGACTTAGGGGTATTTCAGAATGAACAAATGTAAGTTGCTCTGAAAGGAATGCCTCCTACATGTTTCTGTGGAACTACTACCACTGATACGATAACACTATTTGATAGAACTAATTCACAGCTACAAAATACTGTTTTTCAACATAGTCAACAACATTAGCAGATTTGTGCAGATGAACAGATTGAGATGCTTTTCCTTATGTGATATGTATATAGCCATCCAGAACATGGTTTGTCTTTTGCATCACTGTCATCACTACTGAAATGCACCACCCACTGCCTCAGTGTGCTCACATCCACTGTTTGCTCTCCATAAACATTCACCAAGTATAGAGGAATGTCAGTGGGTGCCATTTTTTTCCGCATGGAAGAATTTGATGATACACCTTTGCTTCATACGCACTTCCATGTCAGACACCATTGTGTCAGACTGCTTCTCTGCTGCCATCTGTCACACAGCAACACGTAAAGGGGTATTGGTGGGAAGGTTCGTCCTCTACTGCCATACCACCAACATCTGCCTCTATCTTTGTGCATGAACATAATAAAATATGAAGCAGCCATCATAATTTAGGAGACATTACTCTCAGAGAGGCTCTTATTCTACAGAAATTTAAATTTAAAACCCCAAGGCAGATAAAATATTTGTACCCAAAGAGGAAAAAATCTCTTTTGTGTGTATTAATGTGTTTATCTAGTTAATATCTAATAATAGTTAACAGATAATGCCAAAGTAGAAAGGGACTGAAAAAAAAGAAATAATTGCAGCTGTGAAAAAAATGCATCTTAATATGTTTTTCTCAATGGCAAGTACTGGAATTGGAATTATAATTAAATATTCTTTTAAAAATTACAGCAGAACTATGAATGGACTGACAAAAGGCACATTGCCACTTTCCTGGTTTAGAAAGGGTGGCATAACACAAAATATGTGGAAGTGATCAATTTTACACACAGAGAGCATAAAAAATGTAACAACACAGACACTCCAATCTGAGAATGGTAGCAGAAACTAAAGGCCAAATGTTTTGAATCCATGCATTTAAGAAGCATAGTAAAGTATGGCAAGTGTATGGGAGACCAAATATTGGAGTCTTTTTGTTAACAATGGAAATCTCTGTGTCTCTAAAATTATTTTATGGGCTTTTTAAAACCAAAGCTTAATATTTCGAAAATCCAGACTTCAGAAACACATTTATGAGACACATTTACTATGGGCAATTAATTTTAAAAAGTAAAAATATAGGGGAAAAAATAGATTAGATACTGTAATGCCATTATTTTAATTTTCTTTAAGGATGTAAACCTTATCTACTGAGAAGTACTCCGTTTTGTTGGTTTATAGGAAACCTCAACTCATTTCAATTTTGTTATATTAAAGAGTTAATTGAAAATAAAACCAGTTTAACACAATGAAGAATAATGTCTTGGCATTGAAAGATCAGTGTAAATAGGAATAACCCTTCTTCTTCTTTCTTCTCTTAACCCAGCAATTTTCATTCCTTAATGAGATAGAGAACATGTGTAGGTCCTACTTGTAGGCTTTGCTCATCTTTCTTAGCCCCTCAGGGCTCCCAAGAGTAACTAAACCAAATCTAATCAACAAATTCTTACTAAATTTAACAAATAACTAGGAGATACTAAAGTCAGAATAATGGATACAGTCAATACATGAACTCAGCTTATAACTGTAAGGCAATTATGGGAAAGAAAAATAGGTCAGAAGAAAATAAGGCAAAATATGCTGTGTTTTTAATGCTGTATTTATTAGCTGTCTGGTCCAGCTACTTTATCTCTTTCTAATCATCTGTGTAAATAAGACTAGTAATGTCATATTCTTTCATTCCTGCATTACACTGACAATTTTCATTGCTTAATGAGATCGAATGTTTCTAGGTTCTACATATGTATTCTCACTTCGGGGCATTTTCTTTCCCATGATAAAAAGAAAATCCTCCAAGAATAATAAACAATTTGTAGTGAATTCGGTAAATAAGCAGGATAAATGTGTTATGCTTTAAATTTTAAGTTATATTAAAATTGCTCTTAAAAAACACAACATAAATTTCTTCTTGAGGTGTGGTATGGCATGAATCAGTACATTGGTTGTTATATCCAGAGTCTACACAGTATTGGCTACTGCTGGATACAAAATATCGGATTCCATAAAACTGTCATGATTAATACAGTGGTAAATCCTTTGTTACCCAGAACATGAGCAGGTTTTTTCTTTTTTCTTCTTTCTTTCTTTCTTTTCTTTCTTTCTTTTCTTTCTTTTCTTTTTCTTTCTTTCTTTCTTTCTTTCTTTCTTTCTTTCTTTCTTTCTCTCTCTCTTTCTTTCTTTCTTTCTTTCTTTCTTTCTCTCTTTCTTTCTTTCTTTCTTTCTTTCTTTCTTTCTTTCTTTCTCTCTTTCTTTCTTTCTCTCTCTCTTTCTTTCTTTCTTTCTCTCTTTCTTTCTTTCTCTCTTTCTTTCTTTCTTTCTTTCTTTTCTGAAACTACTAGTATTTATAAATAATTACATTGATTATATTTTAATTTGATTATACAATGTGAAATTATGCACTCTCTTCCCTCTGTCTTTTTTCCACATTCCTTTCACTTTTTCCACATACATGTAACTTCCTTATGTTTGATTCTCTTGGTCTTCTTAAAGGAGAGCAGATCCTATAAATGCCAATTCAATAATACTAGTAAAATCATTAAAAGATAGAACAAGTATGTTTTCAAGGCTCTATGGTAAAGTCCCCAAAATAAGCTTACTGTCAAACCAAGAGATTGTTTGCAGTGGAAGAGCAACAGAAGGAGAAACACTAAGACCTGGTTGCAGACTGAAATAACATAGAAGCCAGTTGAAAATATAGGACCAGCAAGACTGGGACCATCCAAAGTTGAACATTCTTCCCTGGATGGTCATAATTCTCAGGAGAAAGGACATCTGAGCAAAATCACAAAGAATCCACTATTGACAGGTCATGAACTGATGCACAGAAAAACGGCAAGAGGAGGGAGGTTTGAATGCCTATAGTGTTGGTGTTAGCCTGCAAAGGAATCAAAATGTCTCAAAAAATAGGAAATATGAATAATGGATCTACCCTTTCACTTTTAAATATTAATTCCTGGAAGTTAAATGTATTTGGGTATTTTTACAGCTAACAGATACGTCCTACCTTTGTGTCACCCCTTCTCAGCTCCGTATTGTTATATTTTTATGTTTCTTAAACATTGTTCTCAAAGGTTAACTGTGTAATTTGAAGTCTTTCTAAAACATGGATGCTTTTTTGCTGCCCTTAATCTACATTTTAATTCTTTTCAATCATTTCTTATTCACATGAATCAGTTAAATACATGAAAAAGGAATGATTTGTCTCTGATGATTCTGATTAAGTTAATACATATTCATTATCACAAGTTATATATATCTTTTAAAGTAGCTTTATCCACTTATATGCTTAATGACTATGACTCCTCTATTTTGACCCAGCTCCTTACTTTGGGTTTGTCTCCCTCTGCTTGGTTTAGCAAGGTGATGTGAAGTTCTGACATCTTTGTGTTAGGTTGCTGCCAATTTCAGTTTAACATGGCCTTGTGTGATCTGCTGTCCTGCCTTGTCATTGCTTTCACCTCTGCTCTTTTTTCTTCTGTCAGTGTTAACAACATCATCACATTTCTGATCATTCAGCTCCATTAATAATCCATTCCCGTTAACCCTTCATTCTCTGTGGATTTGTACAAGTAATCTACTTCCAAGTATTGTTTTCCTCATCCACATCATTTCCAGGATGTGGTCACTCTTATTTCTATCTTTAGGAATTCATGAGTTAGGCAGCTAAGTTTGACCTACTAACTCTAACATCTTTTTAAAATCACTGAGAGAAAAAGATATATGTAGCAATGGATTAACCTCATCTATCTTAAATGTGTATTTTAAGTTGGAAACAACTGACCCCATAGAGTATAAATTCCTCTCTGAGTACCTACAGGAAGTGTTAGGTAATCTACTTAAACTTGGAAATCTCAGGTGTCTAAATTTGGAGCACTTCTGATCATTTTGAGGCCAGCTTTGCCAACTACTATGCTAAATCAGAGATTACTTTGCTATAATAAGTGATAAAAGTATTTCTGCTGGGTTACAGTTACTGTCCAACTCAGCATAACAGTACCTTTTCTCTTGTTGCCTTTACATTGTCTTTTATAATGCATCTTCTGATGTTAGCTCCATAACTGTAATTGATCCAATATCATATGTAGCCATGTCTATGGCTGACAGCATGAGTATAGGTAGATGGAAGCCATAGCTAGTCAGTAATATCTTTCATTCATTGGGCTTACTTGGGACCTTTGACATCTGAGCAGGAATACTTTGAAAGTGTAGATGTATGTAGCTTACTCTGAAAGTAATGCCTTCTCTTTATTTCCATGGAAACTACCACAAATACAAAGAGCACAATAATGCTATAAACTCTCAGCTACAAAACACTGTTTTTCAACATAGTCAACATCCTTAACTGATTTGTGCAGATGAACTGATTGAGATGCTTTTCCTTTTCTCATATGGCAGCTGTGCATGGCCATCCAGAAAGTGGCTTATCTTTCATATTGCTATTGCCACTGCTGAAATGCACTACTCATGACCTGTCAGGGAGGTTCAACCTATTCTGCCATACAAACAACATACATCTCTGATGTTGTGAGATGCAATAATAAAAAAAGGAGGCATTACTTTGTTTGTATGGCATTACTTTTGGAGCAGACCTCATATTTTGGTTGCTATCAGTCAAACTGCTTTACTGTTTACCACTGATAACAAATTAAGCAAGCTAGAATGCATATCAGTAGTAGCATAACCTATTAAAATAATAGACCATTCTGGACAGTGGGATGGACAAGAAGGTAGACTGAAAACTCACTGAACTGCCTGTTATGAAGTCCATCTGGAGACCAGCCACCAGCAGTTTGTCTAAGAGTGAATAATGATTCTGATACTATTTTAACATAGAATAATAGAATAGGGACCCACAAGGATCACCAAGTCCTTGCTCTACACATGACCACCCCAAAATCAAACCATTCATCTGCTAACATTGTCCTAAACCTTCTTGAGCTAAGACTTTGTGACCACTGCCCTGGGAAGCCTGTTCCAGAGGCTGACCACTCTCTCAGTGAAGAACCTTTTCCCAATAACCACTTGACTCTCCTCTGCACGGCTCCATGCCTTTCCCTTGGGTCCTGTCACTGTCCCCATAGAGCAGATCTCAGAGCTGCACCTCCGCTCCCTGTGAGGAGCTGCAGCCACCATCAGGCCTCCCCTCAGCTCCTCTGCTCTGGGCTGAGCAAACCAATGGGCCTTAGCTGCTCCTGATAAGTCTTGCCCCCTAGACTATTCACTACCTTTGTAGCCCTTCCTTTGGATGATCTCTAATAGTTTCATGTCCTTCTTATATTGTGGTACCCAAATCTGCACACTGTACTTGAGATGAGGCTGCACCAGTGTTGAGTAGAGTGGGACAATCTCTTCCATTGATCAGCTAGCAATGCTGCACCTTATGAACCCAAGGATAAGGCTGGTCCCTTTGGCTGCCACCTTTGTTAATAACATGGATGATGAGACCAAGCGTACCCACAGAAAGTTTGAAGAGAACACAAAGCTATTGATAGTCAGTGTAGTTACGCTGCTAATCAAAAGGAGCTCCACAGGCTCTAGAAATGGGTAAAGGGGAACATCACAGAGTTTAATAAAGGGAATTGCTAAGTCCTGCATCTGGGAAGCAAAAACTGTAAAAGTTGGGATCCAAAAGGCTGGAAAGTATTTTTTTCAGAAAAGGTCTCAGGGGTCCCAATGAATAATAAGTTGAATGTGAGCCAACAGTATGCCCTGGCAGCAAAAAAAGACAACAGGGAGAAGCGTTGCCAGCAGCCCAAGGGAGGTGATCCTTCCCCTCAACACTACTGAGTTCCACATAGGGTGCTGAGTTCTGGGACTCCCCAGTACAAGTGAGATGAGGACATACTGGGTAGACTACAGAACTATTGAGGACTACAGGACTACTCAGGACTACTGAGATGATTTAGGAACTGCCGTATCTGCCATATGAGGAAATACTGAGGGAGTTGGGACTGTTCAGCTCAGGTGAATCTTATCAATGTGTAAATACGTAATGGGAGGGAAAAAAGAAGGCAGAGACTGACTTGTACTAGCGATATGCAACGATAGAACAAGAGATAATAGGCAAATCTCACAATACACAATATTTAATCTGAATAAAGGAAAAGTTTTACTGTGATATTGGTCAAGCACTGGCACGGGCTTCCTAGAGATGTTTTGGAATCTCCACCTCTTGAGCTATTCCAAACCTGACTGGACACCAATCTTAGCAACCTGCTCTAGTTTATCAGTTGAAGATGGGAAGGAGGTGTAGACAATCTCTAGAGGTCCCTGCTAACCTCAACCATCCTGTTATTTTGTGCAAAAATAGGATGTAACAGTAAGTGTAAATTCTTGGTTGACATGGGGTAATAGGTCATAAAGGTATCATATCTGTGCTATTTGATTTTTTTTTATTTTTGCTGCAACTCGGATAATTACAAAGTGCTTGAAGTGGTGGTGTCAAAGCAAGGGTCACAGATAACAAGATTATTTGTTCAGTACTACATAGGAGAGTTTCACTGATTTAATCTTTTGATACTTTAGACATTAACATCTTATTGATCCATATTATTTTAAAATGGGGCTTATGTTTTTTCTGCTCTCACAACAGAAGTCTTTATTAATTATATGGAAATTGGTATTTTTTTTTACATTTTGCACTCATTTCAGAATATGAGTCACAGGTTATAGTCTGATCTGTCAACTCTGTCAACTTTGTTTCTGGCATGGTAAAATGGCATGAGAGTTATAAGATTGGAACATGAAAATTAGCACTGTTGCACATGCAAGTGCATGACTAGTTCTGTTAAGAAATGATGCATATCCCCGTACATGGTAGGAAGATGTTTGTGCAATTAATTCTTTGGACTTACGGTAATAGTAAAGGTTTATCTAGTTATCTGCAGACTTGTTGCCATATTTACCATAGGTTCAGCAACAGTTTGTCTTATTAATTACCTTAATTTAGACACATACATCTTGAAAACTTTAAAGTGCAAGAAATTTAATATTTTCTATACCAAGCTCTGCAGTACACTTTTTTTTCCTAACAGGGATCTTATCATTGAAAAATGGGCAGCATCCACTGACTTCAATTAAGCTAAACTTTCTTATTTCCTTCAGATTAATTTGATGTCAATTCACCTTTACATAGAAGCTTTTATTTTATTCTTCATTAGGATTTTTCAGCCTTCTTTGTACTACTAACTACTACTACTATTTTTTTTCTTCCAGCAGGCAATGGTAGTGATAAACATCATTGCCTCAGCTGTGGCACAGGAGTTTTTAACTGGCATGTGAATGGTATGTAAACTCCTAGGATCATTATCTACAGATTGGATTTTGACTGTACTCTTCCATTCATTGTACCTCTCACTCTCTTTATTTGCGATACATATATAACTACAATAATGAAGCAAGAATTGTTCTTTATAGGCCAATCTACAGAGAACGTTGTAAAATTGTTCAAAACCCTCCTGACGGGTTTTATGTCTATGATTAATTACCATCAAAGAAAATAGATGTGTAAGTACAAGGTCATTTTGAAATCTCAGATCTATACATACTGCTAGTCTTTGTCTTAATGCTCCTGGACTTATGCATCTCCTCTTCCCTCACTTTGTTCTACAACTACTTGCATCCTTTCACAAATTAGATCCTGTCTCCTTGATCCCCTGCCCTTGGACAATGTCACTGTTTGGTGCTACTGAATACTGTTATTTTCTGCAAATTAATAGAAATGAGAATATCAGATGTATATGTCTTATAACTTAGACTCATAGAATCACCAAGGTTGGAAAAGACCTCTAAGATCATCCAGTCCAACCATCCACCTATCACCAATATTTCCCAGTAAACCATGTCCTTTAGTACAGCATCCTTGAACACCTCTAGGGACGGTGACTCCACCACCTCCCTGGGCAGCCTGTTCCAGCACCTGACTACTCTCCTGGAGAAGAAATATTTCCTAACATCCAACCTGAATGTCCCCTGGCACAACTTGAGACCATTCTCTCTAGTCCTACTGCTAGTTACACGGGAAAAGAGGCCAACCCCCACCTCACCACAGCCTCCCTTCATGTATTTGTAGAGATTGATGTTATCCCTGAGCCTCCTCTTCTCCAGACTGAAAAATCCCAGCTCCCTCAGCCACTTCTCATAAGACTTGTGCTCCAGATCCCTCTCAGCTTTGTTGCCCTTCTCTAAAAACACTCCAGGGCATCAGTGTCTTTCTCGTAGTGAGAGGCCCAAAACTGAACACAGGACTCTGGGTGCAGCCTCACAAGGGCTACAGAAGGATGATCACCTCCTTGCTCCTGCTGGTGACACTGTTTCTGATACAAGCCAGAATGCCCTTGGCCTTCTTGGCCACCTGGGCACACTGCTGGCTCACGTTCAGCAGAGCATCGACCAATACCTCCAGGTCTGTTTCCTCTTCACAGACTTCCAAATACTCTGCCCAAGCCTGTAGCATTGCCTGGGGTTGTTGCAGCCAAAGTGCAGGACCTGGCACTTGTTCTTGTTGAACTTCATCCAAAACATGAAGATGGAAAGTTCAGATTCTGTCTGCGAAAGGGCTCATGAGCTCATTATTTCTTTATGCTCTTCTTGCCTGGTCTATAAATCTTTATTCAAGTCTGAAGTAGCCTTACTTATGTGATAATGGGTCTGCAGCAGTGACACCACAAAGATATGAGCCAAGTGATTTAAGAGGATCTGTTGCTAATCAACATTTTTATGTTATTTAAATGTGAAATGCAATTAAAGATGCAGCTTTGAATCTTCAGTTCTGATTTTTTGCAGTGGTGGGTGGTGAGACCTAATAGGATTTATCTTTCTCTTCCATCAAACTGACCTCTTTGCTAATTAATGAAAGTGTGAGAATCTGCAAGACTTGTGGCTAATGAGGATGTTTCATTTATTGGTCTATGTGAAAGCGTTCACAGCATTAAAGTATAATTCCAGATGAACTTAGGTGAGTGTTTGGCAGAAAAGTTCTCCTAAATGAACAGAACAGAAAAATATCATTAAATCTGACTCCTGTTTCAATATTCATCTTGAGGCCTGCATTTCCTCATGTCTCATTGCATTTTAAGAACTTGGGACGAAGTTTTAATCATAGAATCAAAGAATCATCTAGGCTGAAAAGGAGCTTCAGGATCATCAAGTCCAACCATCAGCCTGGCCTACTGAGTCTCATCACTAAACTGTGTCCCTTAGTTCCACGTCCAGATGTCTCTTCAGAACCTCAGTGGTGAGGACTCCACAACTTCCTTGGCAGCACAATCCAATACTTGACACCATCCTTCCCCAGTGAATAAATTCTTCCTAATGTCCAATCTAAACCTTCTTGATGAACTTGAGGCTGTTTCTTCCTTTTCTACCACTTATCATCTGAGAAAAGAGACTGAAACCCTCCTTGCTGCAGCCTTTTTTCCAGTTGTTGTAAATAATTCAGGAGAGTATTGTCTTATGCTCTAAGGACAATAGACAGAGGAAGGTACTTCTAGCGGTCAATTCGGACCCTAAGTGTGCTAGATCACCATCTGGCATGGCCTGTTCTCTTTATTTAGTAGAAATCAAGGTTAGGATGACTACAGAGTGTTAAGATAAGTGCTTGATACTTACACGGGCCCCACAAGAGTTGTGTAGAAGCCAAAGCAGTGGAGCTCATCCTTAGCGTATTTTTGCACCTCAACAGATGTATAGCTAGAAATGTTGGGAATGGGTGTGCCTTGGGCACTGGATAACAATATTGGCTTGCAAGGAGGAACATGCCACAACATCTTGATGGAGATAATGAATTCTAAGGTGACAGAGTCTAGCCATCAGTGAACAGCTCCCACAGCTATTTATAATTTTCCATAATATTTTCCATTTCCCAGTGCAGATCTGTTTCATCTGATACAGTTGATTTAAATAACAAGAGACAGAAAAGTTGCAGTAAAAATGCCCAGTTGTGACATTTTCTGAAGACTTTTGGTACGTATGGATTTCAAGTCTTTTTCATGTAGTTTTCCTTCCTAATCTTATGCACAGGATTAGGGTACACCTGTAACTAGTTTCATGCTACATTAAGTAAATTCCCTATCTAGTTCAAAAATTTAATGTAGAACAGATACAATTCTGGCTATCACACAGTTACAAGGATTTTCATTTCATAAATTTGATTCATTGGTTTCTGTTTAGGACATTAAAAACAACAACAGCAACAAAAACGCTGAGAGCTGGATCTGTATGTAATATTAATTGTGAGAGATTTCATTTTTTTCTTATTATGAGCAACAACAACAACATAATAATAATGATCTTATTATTGACAACAATCTGCACTCCAAAGTGCAGGAGGCCCAAGTAGGTGCCCAGATATGCTTTCATCTCTTTCCTTAAAAAAAAAAAAATAAAAAAGGAAACAATCTTTGATTTAGGATTTTCAAACAAGTCATCCTAATGAGATGAAAATATTAGAGCTCTAATATGCACAGTTGTACATTTTGCTGCTATTTCCACAGAAGTCATCAGAATTCCGCCTTCATAATACTTCTGTGAACAAATAGGGTCATTTAGGGTATGTCTACACTGCTGAGTGAAGATGATAAGTGCGAGGACCTTTGCTCATTCTCTGAGCTGGAAGTCGAGAAGAATTTGATCTATGATCTTCTGGCTGAACAAGTAAATCTTGCCTCTCCAAAGGACTTGCTTCAGACAGCTGTATCAACAAGGATGTATGCCTTACTCTGTCATCATCATCATCATCATCAGTACCTGTAGATATGGTTAGGTACAACTAGTTATTGCCAAATGTGGACTTTTTCTTACTATGCACAGTTATCCTGTGTCCCTCATAATCTATCATAGCTTATCAAAGAGTAGAAAGAAAGAAAAGAATGGAAAAAAAAAAGAGAGAGAGAGAGAAAAAAGAAAGAAAGAAAGAAAGAAAGAAAGAAAGAAAGAAAGAAAGAAAGAAAGAAAGAAAGAAAGAAAGAGAGAAAGAGAGAAAGAGAGAAAGAGAGAAAGAGAGAGAGAACAAGAGAGAGAAAGAAAGAGATATAAAGAAAGAGAAGCGAAAGAAAGAAAGATGAAAGAAAGGAAAAAAGATGGCTCTCTGGACAACCAAAAACAGTGAGTAGCAACCTTGTCCATGGCAGAGGCATTGGAATTGAATGACCTTTGGGGTATCTTCCAATCCAAGACATTTTATGATAAAGAAAACCAAAGAATGAAAAAGAAAAGTAAAAAGAAAAAAGAAAGAAAGAAAAAGAAAAACAAAGAATGAAAAAGTAAAAAGAAAAAGAAAAGTAAAAAGAAAAAGAAGAAAAAAAAGAAAAAGAAGAAAAGAGAAAAAAGAAAAAGAAGAAGAAAAAGAAAGAAGAAAATACATTTAAAGGAATATTAGTGTGGACAATTTAAAATTTATTTGTTGGGATGCGTAGGGACTGTATTTCAATTACATAAAACAGTGGTATTTTTGTGAGTTTAAGACTATCTCATAAACCACTACAAAATTTTTAGCACTTGCACTGTCTCTAGCTGCTGCCAGAGACTATTGGAGAAGATCTACTGGTTTAAATTAAATGTCATCCTGTTCTTTTTATGGAAAGGTTTAATACAAACTACTTAAAAACAGCTACTTTATTTAGTTTTCATTTATTGTGACAAAACTGACAAATAAAGCAAAACAAGACTGTGGTTTCCAGTGAACCTTTTAACATTGCTAGCTTTCTTCATGACAATCAAACCTGAGTGGGAAAAGCACCCATCAGCTAGCAGGTGCTCACAGAAGGATGTGGGTGCGCAAAGCAGCATGTGGTGCTTGTAATCCTTTCAGCTAATTTGAGGGAAAGCAAACTGTTGAAGTTTCATAACAAGCCGCATTGAGTTGGCATTTTTCCCCTACTTCAATCACGCCTGAGTGGGGAAAAAAAGGTTGGAAAAAATATTAAGAAACTATAACATGATGAGTTATGATATGTAGTAAGACGGGCATGCAGTAAGGGCACACAGCTGTTTACAATGATGCCAACATATAATTTTCAAAGTACAGTTTAAATAATATATATTTTTATTGGAGTTAGACATGAATAATCTATTTTCTATTGCACAGTTAAGTGGCAGTTTGTGTTTTAGCTTTGGCTACATGCAGTCAGTGGCATGTCCAGCATAATTATTAGGAAAAAAAGTTTAGTTTACATTTCTGTAATTACAAATTGTAGACTTCCTTGTGAAAAGAAAAGTGAATGCTTTAAGAAAGATAAAAGTTTACCAAAAGAAGCTGCCACTGCAGAGATGGGCATCTGGTGGTTTTTGTGTCATATCTATTTCTGTGCTGATAAGCCATGGAGTCTGCTTGCTAGTCCCATTACCTCCACAGAGCATAGGAAGTAGATTAAAAAAGCATGGCACACTCTGACAAATCCTGACCTGCTAATACTGAAATGTTAGAATATACTTCAAGACAGGCTCAACAAATGTCAGTGTCCTAAACTTTATTCTGACTTCTCCCTGTCTTAGGAGTGAGGTGATTAAACACAGATTGAAGTTGACTTAAGTTTATACCACTTAGAGTCTGTGCACATCACTTCAAGGTTTATTAATTAATACAATCTGTGAAGCTCAGATTTATTCCAATAAATGTCAAATTATAAAATAAATTTGATAAAAAGGACTGAAAGCTCTAAAAATATAGATTAAGAAACATTGTAAATTTTGATAAAAAATCTATATTTTATAGCACTTATAAAATAATTTTTATTTTAATGATCTAAATAAACAGTAAGATTATATTTTTTTATTTTGTTCAACTATAATTTTGAGACATTACTAAGCTGGAAAGTGTTGAGAAGGTGTTAGACCAGTAGTTTATAAACTTGAATTAAATTTAATTACCTGAATGAAAATTAAAATCACATATAAATATTCCTAAATACTCCCATGACTCAAAGTAAGCCTGTGAAGGTGCTACATGACAGAGCTATAAGATTTTTGATAAATTTGAATTTTAGCTTGAAATCTGATCTTAGAAAGCTCTTAAAATTTAAAAATAATATCTGGACTTTGGTAAGATTCAGACCTGGAACATGTAGGCCAACCAAGTTCAAGTACCTTCTTCAGAAAATAATTAGCAATTTTTTCTGGTGCCATCTAGTCACATTGCTTGACAGGTCATGACTAAATAACATGCTTGTCAATCTGGTCCATCTCAGAAAAGAAATGAGATAAGCTTGATGTTATGAAACATTCTCATTAGATCATGTACTCTGTACTAAGACTTTTTCCAAACATTGGTTCGTTTTTATTAAGGACATTAATCTTTCAAATCATCCTTAGTGTGGATGATAAAATGAGTATGATGAGAAGACATACTGGGCAAGATTTTGTGGTTAGCCCATATTACTAGCAGACTTAAGAATGTGATTTCAAGATTACTGCTAACTCACTGACTTACAATCCCTTATCATGCCAAGGGACTCAAGTGAAAAATAATCTAAGGAAGTGAAGGGAAAGATGTAATGTGAAGAAGGAATGAAAAAAGCCAGAGTATGTACCACTGGACAGACAATGGCTTCTGCAGGGTGTGACTAACATCTGTCTAAACATATTTGAATTGTGTAAACACCTAGGAGTCAAAGAATTTGTTTACAGAGGTCCAAGGGAACATTACTTGGAATAATGAATGAAAATTAGCTAAGAGTAATACGGACTTCACACCAGAAAAACTTTCTGTGAGGTCCATTAGTCTGTATTAATCTCCCCAAGGAAGTACTAGGAGACCATCACTTGAATAATTTAATACTAGGCTGGATAAAGCACTTGTGAATATACTGTAGGAAACAATCCTGTACTGATTTATTACAATTTATAGAATAATAAACTACATGCCTGCACTGCCTGGATTTGGGGGTGAAGTTATTCAGTGTACGACAGGACTGTGATCTAAAAGTTCTACTAACTTTTCATCCTGCAATGGAAGACTCTCTGGGCCTCAAAATGCATCTGTTTGCTGTTTTCCTTTTCAGTACAGTCCACGGCAGTCCACTTTTTTTTGTTTTGATGCATTTTTTTTTTTAATATGCTGCCACCAATGTTAGAGAGATGAAATCTAGTGCAGTGTCAGGCTATCGATATTATTGACATGTTAGCTGTTTACGTCACTTATGAACTACTTATCTTCCAAAGTTCAATAGGATCCAGGAAAAGCTATATTGGCAAGATTTTGTAAAACTTTGATATAGTTCCTGATTATGTCCTGTATCTACTGGGGGAAAATTAGCCATGTTCTTAACACTGTGGACTCTACATGCTCGTTGTGGAAGTGTTCATTTTGCAAGTTCTTATCATGTGATGTTAAAAATGGTTTTAATACTTATTAAAAAAAAAAAGGGATATATATGTAGTTTGCCTCCATTATTTTATGTAGGCAGAACATAATTATTTGGTTATTTCAACTTTACTGTCCATTAGCATTAAAGTATTTAGACTTCAACAGCCTGATTTATCTGTAAGTAAAAAACTTATAAAATCTCAGTCCCGGTATTGTTTTAGTACAATTAAGTGTGCAACAGATCCAACTTTGCAATACAGTGATAAGAATACTATGATATTAGAGTGCAACAATATTAAAAATCATGTTCAGATTTTCTTTTTGAGGCTTGTCACAGAGTCTTGTGTTTTATTAGACTATCTGGGGAGCACATCAAAGACACATTAAACATCTTACACTCCAACAGTCCCAGTTTGGTTGAAAGGCCTATGAAAGGATGATACAGCTAATAAGATTTTTTATAGGTTCATGGAATTTTGACTGCTGTGATGGGGAGGTCAAGCCCTGAAGGACTTGTCAGCAGGGCAAATGAAGCAAGTAAACTGAATCACTACTAAAGCAGATATAAAATTTCTTGTGGTAAACAGTTAAATCACAGTAAGAAGTATGTCTTTTGCTCTGAAAAGGAAGTGGCTAAATACTGATAGCAGATAGTACATCCAGAAAACCAGACACAATGTGGCTATTTGGTATAATATTATCTGTGAGACTCTGTATTGGGCTTATGTGGCAAGGTTATGGTAGTGTGGGGGAGCTGGAGGGGCGGCCTCTGTGAGAGAAGTCCAACTGCTCCAAAAGAGACCTGCCGCTGCTAGAGCTGAGCCATGAGCAACAATGGTTGTGACTCTGGGAGAGCAGATTTAAGAGAGGGGAAAACTGCAGTGCAACAGCAGCTGGGAGAGAGGAGTGAGAAACATGAGAGAAACAGCCCAGCAGACACCAAAGTCAGTGCAGCAGGAGAGCAGGAGGAGCCCCAGGAGTGAAGCAGAAGTTCGCATGCAGCCCAGGAGAAGCCCATGGAGAAGCAGACTGTCCCCCTGCAGCCCATGGGCACCACACAGAGCGGATCTCCACATGCAGACATGGAGGAAACCATGGAGCAGCAGTGGATGAGGGCCTGAAGGAGGCACAGCCCATGGATACCCCTGCAGGAGCAGCCCCAGACCAGAGCTGCAGCCCATGGAGAGGGGACTGTGGTGGGGCAGGAGGGCTGTGGGAGCTGCTGCCCACGAGGACTCATGTGGAGCAGCTCCGGAAGGATGGGCCCTGTGGTATGGAGCTGTGTTGGAGCAGTGCTGGGAGAGCTGCAGCCTGTGGGAAGCCCACACAGGATCAGTTTGGGAAGGACGGCATCTGAGGGAGGGACCCCATATGGAGCAGGGGTAGAGTGGCCATGAAGAAGCAACAGATAAGTGTTATGGACTGACCACAGCCCCTGTTCCCCATTCTCCTGCATCGTTTGGGGGAAGGAAGTAGAAGGGGGTGGGTAGGGGGAAGGTGGTTTTATTTTGCTTTTAGTTTCTTGCTGCTCTAGTTTGCAATAAATCATATTAATCACTTTGCGCTAAGTCTGTTTTGCTTATGGCAGTAACTGATGATAGTTCTCCTTGTCCTTAACTCAAAGCACTCCCCTGCACTGTTTGGAGGGAAGGAGTTTGAGAAAGGTGAATGGGGGGTAAGGGTTTTAGTTTCTTGCTGCTCTAGTCTGTTAGTATCAGAGAATAAATTAGACTTATCTCCCTACACTGAGTCTGTTTTGCCTCAGTGGTAAGTGGTGTTACTGAGGTATCCTAATCTCAGCTGTTGAGTCCTTTTTCATCGTATTTTCTCCCCTTTCTTTTGAAAATGTAGGGTGAGAGAGGAGAGTGGTGAAGTTTAGCTAGCTAACGTTGCAATACTACCAGAATCACAGAATGGTTGAGGCTGGAAAGGTCCTCTGGCCCAAGCTCCTTGCTTAAGCAAACAGGGACAGCTAGCCCAGGTTGCCTGGCACCATGTCCAGGATGTCCAAAGGGTAAAGCTTCACAATTTTTAAGAAGAGTAGAAGGGATGACCCAGGAAACTACTAACCTGTCAGCCTCACCTCTGTGCCAGGGAAGATCGTGGAGCATGTCCTCCTGGAAACTATGCTAAGGCATACTGAAGAGAGGGAACTGATATGAAACAACAAGCATGGCTTCACCAAAGACAGTCCAACCTGACTAACCTAGTGGCCTTCTATGATGACATAATTGTGTCAGTGGATAAGGGAACAGCCAATGATGTCATCTACCTGGACATCAGTAAGGTCTTCATCATACTCCCCCATAAAATCCTTCTATCCACATTGGAAAGAAAAGAATTAGATGGGTGGACTGTTTGATAGGTGAGGAACTGGTTGCATGATCATACCCAGAGAGTGATGGTCAATGGCTCAATGTCTGGATGAAGATGAGTGATGAGTGGTGTCCCTCAGGGGTCAGTACTGGGACGAAGTGCTCTTTAATTTCTTCGTCAATGACATCGACAGTGGGGTTGACTGTACCCTCAGCAAATTTGTGGATGACAACAATCTGTGTGGTGTGGTTAACATGCCCAAGGGATGGGATGCCATCCAGAGAGACTTAGACAAGCTTGAACAGTGCACCTAGGTGAACCTCATGAAACTCAATAAATCCAAGTGCAAGGTCTTGCACCCGGGTCATGGCAACCCCTGCTATCAGTACAAGCTGGGAGATGTAAGGATGGAGTACAGCCTTGTTAAAAAGGACTTGAAGGTACTGGTGGATGGCAAGCTGGACATGAGCCAGCAACGTGCCCTTGCAGCTCAGAAGGCCAGCCATATCCTGGGCTGCGCCCAAAGAAGCATGGTCAGCATGTCAACAGAGGTGATCCTGCCCCTCTACTCTGCGCTGCTGAAACCTCACCGAGAGCACTGCAGTCAGATATGGAGACCTCAGTACAGGGGAGGCATGAATCTATTGGAAAGCATCCAGAGGAGGGCCACAAAAATGATCCCAGGGTTGGAACACCTCTCCCATGTGGAGAGGCTGAGAGCTGAAGCTGTTCAGCCTGGAGAATAGAAGGCTCTGAGGAGACCCGAGAGCAGCCTTTCAGTATCTAAAGGGGAGCCAGAAGAAAGAATGGGACAGACTCTTTAGCAGGGTCTGTCATGGTAGGAAAAGGGGAGACGTTTTCAAACTAAAAGAGAAGATATTTAGACTGGATATAAGGAAAAAGTTTTTTATAATAACAGTAGTGGAGCCCTGGAACAGTTTGCCCAGAGTGGTGGTGGATGGTTCTGTCCCTGGAGACATTCAAGGTCAGGCTGGGCCAGACTCTGAGCAACTTCACCTAGTGAGCTGTAGATGTCCCTGGTCATTTTTTGAATAGATGACCTTTAATGGTCTTTTCCAACTCAAATCATTCTGTGTACCTATCTGGGATATTTGTCTCAGTGGCCTCTGTCACCAGCACAGCACAGAACTGCTTCCCGCTGTTCAGATGGAGCCTCCTGTACTGCAGTTTGTGTCTATTGCCTCTTATTCTGTAAAGAGGGCTTGTTTCTCTCACATCAGCCTGGCTCCTTCCTCTGCACACCCCTCCTTTCAGGAAGACATCGATGAGAGCTCCCATGAGAATCTTGAGGCTGAACAGTCAAAGCTCTCGCAGCCTTTCCTTCATAGAACTGATGATTTGGTCTTTTAATCAGCTTTGTGGCTCTTCACTGGAGTCTCTCCAATGCGTGATTCAATATATCCCTTTAAAACATCAAAAAACATCACTCCCAGTACCTGGATGGGCTTGAACCCCCCCAGCCTTTTGGTTAAAGGTCAAATGTGCTAACCAATTCCACCACAGAGACATAGCTGAGCTGTATCTTCAGTTTACAAGGAAACACTTATATTTGAATAGTCTGTGGGTTGTTTTTTTGTTTGTTTGTTTTTGTTTTTGTTGTGGTTTGAAAATGAAAGAAGTAGAGATTGCAGGAAGAATAGACTTATGGTTGTTTGCTGCACCATGACAAGAGAGACTTCAGTTCCCTACAGGGAGATATAGACTTGCTTACTCTGTTTCTTATGATATGAAATAAAGGTAGTATATTACAAAATTGTTAAATACACCAAAATTTGTGAAGTACTCAGGCATGTGGTCCTTAGCAGCCTGGCCTAGTATTAGATATGGAGGTTGGTGGCCCTGCCTGTGGCAGGGAAGTTTGAGCTTGATAATCCTTGAGGTCCCCAAGCCATTCTATGATTCTATGATTCTATGATTATACAAATAGTAACTGTAGCAAGAGAGGAAATCTCTTTTTATAGTCAAGCAGAACAAAAGAAGCTAATACTGCCCAAATGTATACTATAAAGATTATGATTTTTTTTTTTTTTTTTTTTTTTTTTTCCCAGCCTTGCTCTTCCTGCAGATCTATGGTAACTTTGATTAGATTTTATCATTACCTTCAGGTGAGTTGTAGTGTGTTCAGAGTGCTCAGTAAATCCCCAGAATGGGGATTTCTTTGTTTTTATCTGAACTTGGCAAAAAAAGTAAATTTCAATAAGCAGTAGATTTCTTCGACTGATGACAAACATGGAAGATAACAGTGTTTTCACTCAAGTTGTTTAATTTTCTATTATACAGAACAGCAGAGCTCAAAGTTGAATGAGATGAACAAAACTGAAACTATGTAAGACTTAAAAGTAACTCTATTTTTTACTGAAACAGTTATTGGATTTGTTTTCTTGGTAGACTAAAAAGTTTTAGAAACTGAACCAGGCATTTCTTTGCCCTAGTTTCTTAAGTGTTCTCTGATGATTACAGATCTACTTATATAACTCTTTCCTCATATGGCAAGAAAAGTCTGCCTCTATGAGCAAGAGTTTGCAGGGTCAAGGTTTATAGTTGTAATAGAATGCTCAGGCAGAACTAAATAACGAAGAATAAAGTGAAAAACACCAGTAAATTAAAATAAAGCTGGAATACACTCAATTAGCTAAATTACTATTGATATCTGTCATTATAAAATACCCAGGGCTGTATAATTTTGTTCTAATCCCCTAAATGCACAACTAAGCAAGTGAGAGAACATATATTCCTACAACCCCCAGTGGAGACATTGAGATTATGCATGCTCTCACTAATTTAAAGAGGGACTTTCACACTGGGATACATTTTAAAAAGAGAACATTTAAATAAAAAGCAATTTGGTCTGCCTGTAATTGTATTCCCCTTGCTGTTATTGCTAATTATTGAAGATATTTGTGCTTGAATGGGTGAACTCCTATTTTTTTCATTTTTTTTCTTTATTTTTTTCTTTTTTTTTTCTTTTTAAACAGCTCAGTTTCTACTTTCACTCAATCCTGCTGAAATCATGGGGTCAGGGTCTTTCTTTCACGTTTTTGTTTACCAGTGGCAGCTAGGAGAGCAATGTCAGCATGCTAAAATGGAGGGAGGCATACCAATGCTGGGCTAAAAACTGAAGCCGGAATGATGCCATCCACATTCAAATTAAAAATAAGTTCAAAAGATCAAAAGTTTAAACAATAAGGGTGATGAGCTTCCGGAATTAATTCATCAGAGAATTACTAGGTTCTTTCTCTCTGTGCTTTCCTATTAAGACTGGATGCTTTTGGATCTCAGCCTTTTAAATCAAGCTACATATCAGCCACATACATGCTATGGGGCCTCGCAGAGATGTGGTGTGGTTATTTTAATGTACAGGAAACTAATAATCTAGTGGTCCATTCTGCCCTTAGTACATGTGAGTATAAGCTTTGACCTTATTCTGGAGGAACTGAGAGGTGATAGGAAGAACAGTGAAGTAGATTATGCTTAGAAACGTTCACTGTTATTCTATTTTATTATTTGTGTCTGACAAAATATACAATCCCTTATTTCAATACAGAGCAGAATAGCAGATGGAAAGATCTGTGATCAGTGCAATGGATAAGTATGTGCATTAGTTAACATTCATACCCAAGCTGTGGACTAACTAGTTTTTTCATGTATTGTGAATGTATTAATTGTGGGCATGGTGGGCAACTCTTGATTTCTCAGCTGTTCAAGAAACGTTTCTATGCCGGGGATACACCTATCAACAGAGAGATGTTGGCTCAAAGTGCATCAAATACCCAGTTGTGAAAGAAATGGAGATACTTGGAACTGCTCAGGTCAGAGTTAACAGGCTACCTTCATCTCCTGAAATGCTGGTCTAGTGGTAGAAGACTATAATTCTTTGATAGTGAATTACTTACAGAGTTCTCATTATTATTCTGAAATCTGGTATAGCTCTTATATTTTTCCAGCCATATGAAGGTTTCCAAATGTGGTTAATAGGATCAGAGAGACTGGCTGTCCTCCAAATTAATATATCTGAAGGCAAAATTTCAGAAAGCATATTTTGAATAAAATGCCTCAAATATTTTCTAACCGAATTACTATATCTAGCTATGTGCTAGCATGCTTTTATAGACACATACTTATTTGTAGGCATTTACTCTGTCCTTTAATAAATATAATTATTTATTCTGATAAGTTGTACATATCCTCACATGCTACATGTCTGAACAGTTTCTCATTACATTTTTGCTAACAATAATAACCTAGTGAATTCACTTTGTTTAAGTAAAGGTACCTCATCTGGCTTTAGTTTTCTGCTACATTAGTCTCAGATCTGGCCATTCAACTATTTCTTAATACTGCAGCTACTTTCCTCTTCTGCTAATGTAGCTTAGCAATAACAAGAACAGAGTAAACAAAAATTAGAGAACATGAAATATATATAAAAATATATATATATATATCTGACAGTAGATTAGAAACAATTTGAAAAAGATGTTGTTAAAATAAGTCAAGAGTAAATTGTGAAATTCCTTGTTATATGTCTAGCTCAGACTAGACATGCTAGATATAGATGTATTTAGGGCATTGTTTCTTGGCACATAAGCTAGCTGGCAAGCAACTGCTAGTATTTGCACTAAACTCTCATAGCCTCCAAGACAGAGTGACTGCATCCAAACTACCTATTGGGAATGGGCCTAGCTTGTGCCTAGCTCCCAAATTGTGCCTTGGAATTATCTGAGGGAGCTCTAATTGGTACAAACCAAAACTGTGCTAGGGATAGTTATAGCAGTATGACAGATGATCTAGTTCCAGATTCAGGAATATTTCCTGGCTTTGTTTAATTTCACAACATTTTTAGCACGGATGCTAACAACATAAAGAATCCCAAGCCCAATCCCTCATCCCTCCAAAGAGAAAAAAAAAATCTAAAACAAAACCCTCAACAATTCAACAAAGAGTAAAAATGATCTGTTAAAGCAAAGATACATAAGATACATATGAAATAAAGGCTACATATTATCCGTGAAAACATGAGGAAAGTCCCTTTAATCCGCAAACTGCTGAAGATTAGAAGAGTATCACTATGTGATTATATTGTTTGTATATTTATCTGTGGGGATATGATCTTGACTACTTCAGAAAAAAAGAATGCTAGCTTACACTAGGAAAGAAAAACCCATGCTTTATTTATTTATTTATTTATTTATTTTCCTGCTTGTTTGTTTGTCGTTTTTTTTTTTTTTTTTTTTTTTTTTTTTTTTTTTACCTTCAGCCAACGCAGGAGCAAATTAAGGTGGTCCCATGTGTGGGGTCTCTCCCAGTATCAGGGCATATGCTTCCCAGGAGGACACATGTGGTTTTACTTTGCAAAAAACCATTCTATCCTAGACTCCTGGGAAACAATTCTGCTTGTTGCTGATTTACTGCATCCAGTATGTACGAGTTTAGGGCCAAGAAGTTGGTATACAATGCTGACAAAATGAATTGTACCTATGCCACAGGAATGAAGCAGGAGACAAGACATAGTGGATAGTGTATGAGAGGGGATTAAGGGTTCATGGCAAATCTATGCCTGAAGCTCTAGAAAAGCAATTATAGAGGTGAGCTGATCACTTCCCATTACAGATGAACTGCTATAGCGCATAACCCTGCCACTCTAATACTTTAAGAAGCAACTGTATGGAAAATATGAGATAACAAGAATATCTGGTGACTGAAGATAGATATACAAAAAATACATAGGTTTTCAAAATACTGACATTTACCACTCAGTCCTTTGAAACAACTTTGGAAAGTACACTCTCCTTCTCTCTGTATGCACACATACACAAGTATGTATATATATGTGTATGTGTGCATATGTATGTGTTTATACAGCTATCTACACGTGTGTATTACATAGAATCATAGAGTGACCTGGGTTGAAAAGGACCATAATGATCATGTAGTTTCAGTCCCCCTGCTTTGTGCAGGGCCGCCAACCACTACACCAGGCTGCCCAGAGCCACATCCAGCCTGGCCTTGAATGCCTCCAGGGATGGGGCATCCACAACCTCCTTGGATAACCTGTTCCAGTGCATCACCACCCTCTGAGTGAAAAACTTCCTCCTAATATCTAACCTAAACCTCCCCTGTCTTAGTTTAAAACCATTCTCCCTTGTCCTATCACTATCCACCCTCGTAAACAGCCATATCCCTTCCTGTTTATATGCTCTCTTCAAGTACTGAAAGGCCGCAATGAGGTCTCCCTGGAGCCTTCTCTTCTCCAAGCTAAACAAGCCCAGTTCCCTCAACCTTTCCTCATAGGAGAGGTGCTCCAGCCCTCTGATTATCTTACTGCTCCTCCTCTGGACCCGCTCCAAGAGGTCCACATCTTTCTTGCACCGGGGGCCCCCGGCCTGGATGCAGTATATATATGTATATAAAATGTACAGCCAAAGGGAAAAAAAGCCAATTGATATTAAATAAAATTGTGTGAAAGAAGTATAGGAAATTGTGTCTTTCCCTTAGAATGGAAAAGACCATTCCAGATAGCATTCTTAAATAAAAATGTTCGTTCTTAAACAAAACTGTTAGCCACCATGTCTTTTACCTAAATATTTCACACATTGTATGTATATTTTCTTTCATAGAATAAAAACACAGAATCTTAGAATCGTTTGAGTTGGAAGGGACCGCTAAAGGCCATCTAGTCCATATCCTTTGCAATGAACTGGGACACCTGTAGCTAGATTGGGTTGCTGAGAGCCCTGTTTAGCCTGACTTTTCTGGGGACAGAGCATCCACCATCTCTCTTGGCGAACTGTTCCAGGACTCCACTACTATTATTATATATATATTTTTTTCCTTATATCCAGTCTAACTCCCTCTCTTTTATTTTGAAGCCATCTCCCCTTGTCCTACCACAACAGACCCTGCTAAAGAGTCTGTCCCATTCTTTCTTCTAACCCCCCTTCTTTAGATACTGAAAGGCTGCACTCAGGTCTCCCTGGAGCCTTCTCCAGGCTGAACAGCCCCAGCTCTCTCAGCCTGTCCTCGAGGGAGAGGTGTTCCATCCCTGGGATCATTTTTGTGGCTCTCCTTTGGATGTACTCCAACAGGTCCATGTCTCTCTGTACTCTCTGTGGAGTCTGAGGACTCCACATCTGAATGCAGTACTCCAGGTGAGGCCTCACCAGCGCAGAGTAGAGGGGCAGGATCACCTGCCTTAATCTGCTGGCAGAGTACTCAGTACTCAGAGTACTGTTTATTTTCACACTAATGCTTTCTTCTTTGCTTTGCCATTTAATTTTCTGACGAATGGAAGCATTTTTGTTTTACACTCACAAGCAGAAAATAATTCTGTGGAATACAACAAAAAGACATTGCATATAACAAACAACTGAGTGAGATTAGTGTATAACACAGGCCTGGCTTCCCTATGCTATGCTGTGACTCAGGGCTTATGCTCTCAAACTCTGTTCAGCTGCACTAATCTGAAATCTATGCACAGGGCACCAGAGCCAGTCTCCTAAACAAAAGCTGTATCACTTTACAAATTTGTGTACATTTCAAAAGTATCTCTATTAATTTCCTCAGTAAACAGTCAATGAGCTGATACAATGAAGAGGAGTAGTAGCTCTCATCAGAAGCAGATTTATCATGTGTAGATTTGACAGCTACATTCTACTATATCCAGTTATGTCCTGTACATTCTGTACCACACCCATATTTAAGTTTTCTATTCCTGTTGTATCTCTCTTTTCACCAGGGACTGAAAATCGTGCCTGTGTTTCCCTTTTAAACTGACAGGTAGGAACAGATAATACATTGTTGTTCAGTGACTGACAGGTGTGACTAACCAAATGGAGGGAAAAGAATCCGTTGCTTTTAGACTGATCAATATTAGTGTTCATCCCAATTGCTTGATCTTGGATGTTGCAAAATTCATCTGTAACCACTTTCAAATGGGATTCTGCCATTTATTAAATCTGAGACAGCACCATTACAAACAACTAAGACTCAAGATCTGCTGAACACTTGAAACTATAATTTCCAAATATCTTTCTTTACTTTAATTGAGGTTTGTTCTGCTGACAGAAGAATGCATCCTCAGCTGAATTTGAATAGAAGTACTGCAATAATCAGTGACTCGACTTGAGTGAAAAAACATGTAGATGGCTCTCTGCATGGTTATGCCTCAGACAGACCTGACTCCATCTTTTCCTAATTAAAAGTGGTAATAACTGTTTTATTGGATCTAAATTACATTTTTACTTGACAAACTTAATTTAAAATGTGACCTATCAACTTAACGATGTTTTGAGGCTGGGCACAACTATACATAAATTAGAGGAGAGTGAGATGCATTGCAATAAAGAGGGAGAGACAAAAAACAAAATACAAAGGAAGGATAAAATATACCAAAACACTGTATCTAATGAGGTTTGCAATTTGTCTGGAATAGAATTAGAACTAATTCTACAAAATATTGCTTATTGAGCTAATGGTGAAAATCAAATATATGGAGCTTTGATGTTTCTGATAGGTGTGATTTGGTATCTGTAATACAAATGTAATAAGTTTTAGAATTGAATTTGAAAATAAGGAATGAAAAGCTGGCATTTGTTGTCTGAATCTAGCAAAAAGTATATCACCCTTTCACGTGCTTTTCATCCATGTAGTTTTCTTTGCTTTTTTAAACAGGCAGCAAAGCATCCTTATCCATTCTGTCCAAATGAAGAAGCGACTAACATTTGTACTGCAAATATGATGAATATTTGAAATGACACCTATGAATCTGATGATGCTAGAGCTGATGCTATATAGGGCTGAGTCCCATAAGAAATATTGCAGAGAACTTCTCAGCTTCTCAGAAGCAGAATACAAGGTCATCATCTATCCTTGAGAGTTCATTCTGTGATAGAGATTTTGCTTACTGGATTCAAAATATTCCTGATAGCACAAAGCCCCTCCACAAAGGTAAAAGAAGACAGCCAAGGGCTTCCAGATGTTTGGACAAAACATTAGGAAAACTTGTTACATCTATGCTAAAATCAAAATCCTCAGCTATTTTTTTTTTTGTTTGGAGAGCTGTGGTGTGTCTGAATATGTACAATCACTCTTATTAAAGTGACTTCAACAAACCTACTGTGTATTGTCTTTGCCATAAATAGTAAAAATTTGATTGGCAAAAGGGTACTTTTGCAAGTATGGAAACACATCTTGAGGAACAGTGGAAGAGGGTGTTTGGTTTACATTTCTTTAGAAGCAACCTTTCCAACTAGGCTTTGATACAGTTATAAAGTTAATGGATTCTGAATATTTTTACAAAGTTACAGAACAGCTGAAGTGGGAAACCACTTCTGGAAATCATAAAGTCAACCCTCCCCTGCTCAAGTAGGGGTCACCTTCAACAGACTATTCAAGACACATGTCCAGTAGGAACATCTTCAGTGATGGAGTCTTCACAGTCTCTCTGGGCAACGTGTGTGGTCAATAACCTTCAAACTAGGAGCATTTGCTTGTATTTAGGAAGAATTTCATGTGTTTCAGCTTGTGCCCATTGCCTCTTGGTATCCCCCTTAGAAGAGTTAAGTTTCTATTTCTGTCTATGGTTGATTTTACCATATGTTTTTGATGGATTAAAATTGTATATTCAATAGTTGTTGGGGGGAAAACATTCTGGAAAGTCTTTGTCAACAGACAAGATAAATGTTTCAAATCACCTGATCCTTACCTTAAATTTTGAGTCTGTGTGGGAAGGGTTTGTATATTCAGACAAGCAAAAGAATTACATTCCTGGTATGAGCTGGGAGTAGTAATTGAGTTATTCAGAAAACAACAAAGAAACTAGTCACAGAAAATGACATATAAATCTTTTCAAAAGTTGTCACCTCTTTCATGTATTAATTTTTTTTTTTTTTCTTTTAGTTAGCACATGTGTTCTTGGTTAACTGTATAAAAATAGAAAGGAAAAGAGTGAGACAATACAGGCTTATACTGTGCTTTGTGTGACTTGTACATTTAATCTAACACTTTTTTTCAGAAAATTGGAAAAGATTTCTTTGATAATCTCTTTAGCCTGTAAGGTGAACATTCCCATTCAATGAATATACCAGGAATAATCTCCCAGAAGAAGACATCCTTAGAGTTTTTGACCATCATGTTTCCACACATTGAACTCCTGATGACCAGCAGGTCATCAGCTGGAGGATATAGCTATAAACTCTGGGATTAGAGATTACTTTTATGAATGAAACAAGAAAAATGCAATAATGTTGGCAGCCTCACAGCTCAGTGCACACATGTTGCTTGAAACATCTCACCCATTAACTGTTTTAGCTTGTCTTGAACAAGTTCCATGTGGAAACATCATCCATCTCAAGTTCTCCAGGCTTCTTCCCAAAGCTCTGCCCAAGAGCTGGCCTTGTCCTACACTGAAACTGTGCTCTACCATATAAATCCTCTTTTAATAACAACATGTGCCAGCAAGAGATTTGAGAAGTAGAACTATCATCCAAAGTCAGCATGAGGAAATAGTCATTCAAAGCAAAGAAAAAGAAGGATGATTTTACAGGAGAAATGGAAGAGACTAAATCTATAGTTAGAAGTTCATAGTGTGCTTCCATTTCCTATTTCAGTTTCCTTAATGTAATGTCCGGTTGCCTCGCAACCTTCAGGATTCTCCAATAAAGAAAATAGTTATTCTTTCCTCTTTTATAATGGGTAAACAAAACACTAAAGTTGTATCTGTGATATCAAGCATGCACAACACCTACCTAGACTTCAAGGTAAATGTATGGGTTGCTGGGATTCTCTATTGGGAAAGTCTACAGGATGTGGCTGCTGGCCACCCTCTACAGTTAGATACCGGGGTTCCTTTTCAGTAAATTTAGAATGATTAGTAATTCTGAAAAGAAATTAAAAAAAACCCTAAAACTACTGACCTACATGTACTTTTTTAAGCCAGCCAATATAAAATACTGGGCAAGACTACTCATAGAGAAACAGTTGTTAAAGATCTGAGAGGAAGTTCTGTGGGTTTTTGTTTGTTTGTTTGTTTTATTTTTTATTTTTTTGTGCACAGTTCATGATGATAACATTTAAATCATGGTAGAAGAAAACGTTCCCCAGAAGACACTTACAGATAGCCAAGTTCTAAGTCCTCATTACTCTACACATTACCTATTTCTGTTTTAATGTTTGTCACAAGGAGGGCAAGAGGCAAGACTGACTTCTGTCCAAGACATGGTCTCATAACGAGGCATGAGCACTCTTTTTCATTTCTTGTCTTTAAGACATGAAGCTTTGTGCAATTTATTTTCTACACAATAAGAATGTTCTGAAGAGATCACCCTCTAGTCTGGCTTATTAGCTACCAGCCCTTACTTAAGATATGAGCTGAAACTCCTTCACAAATGAAGGCTTAGATTTCAAGACTTAAGACATAAACCAGAAGGACAGTAACCTATTAATTTTTAGAATAAAACTCAGTGCTAGCTTAGCAATCCACTTGTGCAGTATTGAAAAGAACTTCATTATCTGTAAGATCCTTCTTTGGCTGTTTCTAGAGCTTGACCTTCAGGAATAAGTGAGCTATTTTGATCCAAATACTCAGAAGGTCAAGGGTCCTGAATATTGAGTCCACTCATGCACTGGCACCTATTCTGTTACCAGTCTGAATGATGCTGAGCTCTTTGCACTGCCTGTAACTTCTATGTGGCTTGGTTCAGTGGTCTTCCACACGGGTGAACAACACTTTCTTTATACCAGACAGAACACACTAATTGCAACAATACTGGCTTTTCAATGTTGTTGTCACATAAATATTTGTTTATTACATATGGTTCAGTAGTTGTCTGTTTTATGACTTGTTATCTTTCTTTCATTTCCAAAAGGAAAAAAAACAAAACAAAACAAAGCACACACACATGCACACGAAAGCAATCAACCAAACAAAACCAAAATGCTACATGGAAAATATACACATTTTCAACACATCCATCATCTTGAGAAAATAACAAAGTGTAACTAATCCCTACTGTGTGGATTAGGGGAGTTCCACCCCACAATTGGCCAAGATATTTGAAGATTTCATTTGAGAATTACAGGTTCTTGTTTTTTTTTTTCCTTAACTTCTGCAGTACACATCTGAATATCTTTTATGCAAGAATAAGAAAGGAGGGAAAATTTTGCATATTAAAAATAAATAATTTATCCACGGCTTCAATAAATCAATAAATGAACGTGATCAAACCACTAAATGGTTATATGGTGTTAGCAAATGAGAGATCATCTCTTACTATACATAATAAGACAGCCTTGACAGTATGATGTTTGAACACACCAGTAAATCAGGAAACGGGAAAGTTTTACCATAGGAAGATTAGCAGTATGAAGTAGAATTTATATTACTGTTCATTTCACAGGCAGGAATATCAGCTACCCAGCTGAGGAAAAGATTGAAAATAAAATGAAATGTAATAGAGATTTATTTTTTTCCCCTGGAAATCCTTGAAGAAAAGAAAATGGAAACTAAATATGTATGTCTATGTCATTCTTGATGTCCATCTTGTTGATATGTTTGTCTGTACAGATAGAAAGAGACAGGAAAAAAAAAAAGAATTAGTGTGGAGATTATCACACTTGTTAGTGTACTCTGAGGAAGGCAAGTCTGAGTTTTGGCAGAAGAAAATAGTTGAAGTTCCTCCTTCCATATGTAGTCTTTAGCAATAATTGCAATATCTTGAAAACAAAGCTTGTTTTTTTGTATCTGGAATCAGTCAGAAGTTCACCAAAGATACAGCTCTGGTAACTGACTGAAATAATAGTTTTTGACAGGTGAGCTATTTTATTTCAATGAACTTAGTTAAGTGAATCTCATGAAGTGTACCTAACACATGTGGGTTAGCAGTAACAGTCCAGTGGATTAACTTTTCCTAGTATACCAGTATACTCTTTTTGTTGGGGTAAGAACTTTCTGGTATTCAGATATGAATATGTACACAATTACAAGGGCTACTCTGAAAGTAGTCCCCTATTTTACTATTTTGCCCCACAGTGTCAGAGGTGGATACCTGTAGTATGGCAGTAAAAGTTGAACCTTCCCACCAGCATTCCTTTACATTTTGTTGCTGTGTGACAGATGGCAGCAGAGTGGCAGTCTGACAAAATGGCATCTGGCGTAGAAGTGCATATGAAGCAAAGGTGTGTCATTGAATTCCTCCATGCAGAGGAAATGACACCCACTGACATCCATCGATACTTGATGAACATTTATGGAGATCAAACTGTGGATGTGGGCACAGTGAGGCAGTGAGTAGTGCATTTCAACAGCAGGAAAATAGACAGTGGGTCACTTCTACTGGTGCAGATATTTATGAGCGCAGCATACAGGCTCTTGTCCATTGTTGGCAAAAATACATAGCTAATGATAGTGACTGGGTTGAAAAACAGCGTTTTGTAGCTGAGAATTTCCTCTATCAAACAGAGTTATTGTCCTCTCTGAATCCTAGTTTCCACTGCAATAAGTAGAAGGCATTACTTTCAGAGCAAAAGTAATTTCCCCATGGTATCTACTCATTTTGTTCAAATGATCAAAATGTATAGATTTGTGTACAGACTGTGCATACATTTGTGTGTGTGTGTGAAAGGGTGCACAAGGGAGTAGTAAATTATGGAGAACATTTAAAAAGAAGCGTATTTAATTCTTCCTCTCTCAAAAGATAGCGTAATGATAATCACTGACGTGAAGTGGTGAAGTTTCATGTTTACTTTGCATAAAGTACTTGATATCAGCTGAGATGTCAGCTGAAATTCCCCCCCAAAAGGCTGTTTCTGCATTAAGATTGAAGGGGGGGAGGGTGTCATTTCTCATGTGACCTTAACTGTGACTAAACACTTGTGCGACTTTCTTTACTAAAATTTAAAGTTATTTTTCCCTTAAGTCAACTGAGAATTTATAAAAGTGGAGTGAAATTTCACACAAATTTTTATCAGAGTGAGTATTTGAAGTATTCTGATGGTGTTCTTTTTAAATAGCTGACCCCATCAATTCACTCTGGCTAAAGATTGTACAATGCAATTAAAAACATTTCCAAATTTTCTCTTCATATGAGCTATGAATGTAGCTTCTAATGCACACTTCAGCTCCTTGGGGTAAATAAATGAAAAAAAGTATATATATATCAATGTAAGTTATTGCAACATGATAGAGAAAATGCCTTGGAATTTCACTGTGACATTTGAAATGCTCTGTGATAAGTACACAATGAAACTAAGTTGATAGTCTTATTGCTCATACTGTAGACACATTTTCCAGGATAAATTATTTGTGTGTTGTATTATCATAGAGGCAGCATAACTACATATATGTTTCTGTGTTTGTCCCATTTCCCTTGAAAACAACCCCAAACCTACCCACATCCATCTATGTAAACCAATATTATTTAAAATAGTTTTTCAGATGTCCCCGGAAGACTTTTGCAACATGATGAAATTGACTTGTGTGTATAATGTCTCAACACAGCTTGCTTACTATCTCCAGTGACTTCCTTCTTGTGTTAGAAATGCCTGCCAATCCCCCCTGAGATTCATGAATGTTTATAAAATCTTACTATGAGTTACTTCTAGTGAAAATGTCAGTGGTTAGTATATAACTATGTTAGGATAACTTACAGCAAGCTTGAACCAATTTATGGCTTCTCTGTGAGGGGGTAATGCAGAATCTTATTATGTAAATTTGTTAAACCATATTTCACTTGAAAGTTTTTCCTCCTCCCGTGACCAGAGGAGACTGAGCTAGAGAAAGCAGTACGCCTCTTCCTGACACGCTTGAACGTGATGATCATATTGAACATTACAGTTATTATAATGTGCTCTTTTAATTTTCACAAAGAAGTGCAGTATTAAATCCAAGAAATGCAGCGTGTGGAGAAAGAAAAATCTGAATATGCAAGGCACAAAGCAACTCTCTAATATATCTCATTTTCTTGGTTCTTTTAATATTTCACTTTAGCTCTTTGCTTGCATTTTATTATTTAAGAGTTTTATGCTTGTAGTAACTCATCTGTAATATTTAATTGATTCCTCCAGTTGTCTCGTACTGCTGTGGGCATTCTAATCAATTAAGGATCTTCACTGAACTGTGGCCTCCTATTTTCCCTCCTCCACCTTTCTTCCATTAAATCTCTTGAGTGTGACCACATGCCTACTTGTGTTTACGTATGAATGTGCTTGTTTGTTCTTTGAACTTAAATCAAGTTCCTTCATTCTCTTTATCATGAGGTTGCTTATCTCTGTCTGTGTTTCCTCCAGATCCTGTATTCTGTGGGACTCACTTTAATTTCCAGCTAACCAAAAAGCTGCTTGCACAGCATCCAACAACAGAAACAGTATTTCTGTTTATCAGGCAATCTTGTGATATTATTGCAGCAATATATCTATAATGACTCAGTGTCATAACTAATGTTATCATCAGGCAGCAAGAACCTAAATAATCCTCTAAGATCCCATAAAGCCTTTCAGTTTATTTAGTTCTTTCTACATCTCTAAAATTCAACTGAAATAGCAAAACTTCACAGATTTTCTTCCTTCCTTGCAGGTTTCTGTTTCTTTTTCTCATCCCATATATTTGAGAAACTATCTTTTGATTTAATCTCTGTGTACTCCAGAGCTTTGAAATCTTAATTGTTAATGCTTTTTCTCCTGGATTATTGTTGTCCTTGACATTTGGTCTGCTGAATATTTAAAGTTGAAAAGTCAGATTCACAGACATTCCTAACTTCTCCAATACTTTTGAACAAGAATATGTATCTTTACTATAGTGGCCACTGTATAATCAAGGATAAGAAACAGGCTCCAGGATTAAGTAATCTGATTTCTCCATTGTACTGTAATACAGTTGTTTATCTACCATATAGATCCCTCTGGCAAAAATATTCACATTTTTGCATATGTTAAGGAAACATACATTCCTCAGTATTTTCGTAATATGCATGTTATGGGTTGAGGGGCAGTTTGCATGCAGATACCCCTCCTTTGGCCCTAAAAGTTGCATCCAGTTTCTCCAAGGCAAAATGAGAGCAAGCAACAAAAAACATGTTGCACTCTCCTAAAAAATTTGATCATACTGTTTCTTTCCTCCTTTAAAAACCAGATTGAAAGGCTCAATGTCCAGAGACATGGGGGCTTCTTAAAGCCCTATAGTCTGGCAAAATTTTTCTGTGTCCCATACTATTCTTTGTTTTATTATTGTACTCTTAGATTCAGGAATCTTCTATGCTGGAAGTACCCAAGGGTGGCTAACTTGTTAGCTTTGACTTGAATTTGCATTGGACAAAAGTCTATACATTTTCTCCACACAGACTTACCACCCATTACATCTATTTTCTCTTCTCTACAGTCCCCAGGGAAACCTTAAAAAGTATTGTACCACCAGTCTGCTGGCTCAGGCTTTTTTTCCTCTTGGAAGTATAACATTAAAATCCTTTCCCCAGGGGAAAAAAAAAATATAAAGAAAATTTATCTGATAGTCTCTTTTTTCTTTCTCTGCCTTATTATTGCTATGTTGGTCAGCAATGATTACTTTCTTCTTTTCCTCTGAGTTATTTTTTCCCTCTGTTCTTTCTTTTGATGAAGTTACAAAGAACTAATGGGAGAAAAGAAAAGACCTAAAAAACTTAAATTATTTGATTGGAAAATGTGCTGCCTTTTTATTGCTTCAGACTCTCAGGGAAAAAGTATTCATTTTACTTTTATGGAAGATAGCACGAAACTGGACCAGATTCTTCTCAGCTAAGAACACTTGTGACTCATTAACTGAATGCAAACCAAATTTATTTGGCAAGGGTAAATAAAGTACTTATTTAAAACTTAGAAGTTTGTACAATAGTTATTTCATTCAAATGTAACCAGTTGCAGAATCCAGGCTTTGTGTACTTATGTAGTAAATGAGAAACGTTAGCTACCCATTGCTTCAGTGAATATTTATGATGATTGCAAACACTTTGCTTCTGGAAAGTTTCAAAACTTCTCTTTTGCTATTTCATAGAGAATAAGTATGATTATAGAGACATTATAATGCCAGTGCACATCCTAATAGTTTTCCTATATGAAAGGACTGCTTCAGAGTTTTGTACAAACTACTTATGAGAGCATTTTGGTGCCCACAGAGCTGTGCAAAGCAGCCCTGACTCAGTCCCGATTTAGCACGGTATCTGGTATCTGTCTAGCTCATGTTTCGTTAATTTGTCAGTGTTAGCTTCGCCCTTCAAATGGCTTTTAAGGTACTACAAGCAGTCATTCACATGTAAATGTTATGCATATACTCTTACAGGCTCTTTGAATGGCATTTGTAGCAGTTATATTTATTGGAAGGTTTCTTTCAGCTGGTAACAAACTTCTGGTCTGTAAAATTACATCTGTGTTTGGCTAAAAACAAGCAATTTCTGAAAATATATTTTCTAAAAAATGGTATGTATGCACATGAGACTTGATGCTATATTTTCTTCTATAAACTGTCCCTAATTTCTTAAACTGGTATATTGTTTCACTTTGAAGGTATGGAGAGCTAATATTTGGTGAGAGCAAGGCAGTAGTAGCCATTAAAATTTACCGTTTGATAGATAACTTCTTTATTGTAAAATAGGAATATGTCACAGCTCACTATATGATTTGTCAGACCACAGACAGTTGGCTGTCTCTGTTTATATGAATATGTTAGTTAGCTTGCAAATCTAGTTGGTTATTTGGAGTGGCTGTGTGAGGAATTGATGCTGCTGAAAGAGCCTCAGCTGTAAATTTGTAAGATTAGAAATAGCATTGCTGCCACTTGCAGAAATCAACATATCTGGAGTCCTTCTTTAAGCTCAAGAATATGGAAAATCTAGGGTGATCATATAGAAAGGAAATTCCTTTGATATATTTAAAATATATATATATTCTTGTACTGTTTAATTTACAACCTATGAAAAATGCATACTTGAGATTGAAGTAGCTAATCAGATACAACCTTTGTTCTATAAAAATGCTCCCCATTAGGAAAACAATTGTAAAAACTAGTCAGCATCTGTACGAAACTATCTGCTGAAGACTTGCATTCCTGATCTTCTGATGTTAATAGCTAGGAAGGACAAAACTTGCCTGCTTTACAATCTTAAATTACAGTGGGTTTCATTTGTTATTGATTCTTAAGATACAGTGAAATGCTGCCTCTGGAGTGTGCTTGCTGACATGGCAGATGGTCTTTATTACTCCTAAAGGTCTGTTTGGTTAATGGCACTCTACCCTTCCCTTTCAATAAAACATCAGCAACACATTTTTATGGCCTCTAAAGCAGCATTTATTAGCATCATCTATGGACACAATAGGGTAATCCACTAATTGCAATTCTGATGACTAACTTGAAGAAGCATTGAAGACAAACTGAACTTTTAAGATCAGAGAGCTTCTGTGAAAGGTAATAAAATGTGAGGAATGTTTTAAGTCTATTTGTTTTATAGTTTTAATCTCTCCACATAGGTAGTTAAAGGAAATCCAGAAACACCAGTTTAACATGCTTCTATTGCGGAATTTCACCTGAAGCACATATGTTTGCTGTCGTACTCTAGAGGTCCATTATAAACAAGCATGTGCAGAAAAACTGTCCTCGTATCCTAGAGAAGCTAAAACACATGCCACAGGTGTTCAAGCAGTTCCTGATCCTGAGTATAATTAAGCCATTGCAGAGGTCCACTGCCATCAGTGGGCATTGGTCACAGCTGTAATAGTCATTTTAAGTCACTTACAAAGAGTCCCATAAAAGTTCCATATCCAAGCATTTATCATCAGTACAGACCACACTTAAATTAACTTAATTAACTCTAACTGTAATGGGATACAGTCATTTTGTTATATTGATAGCCCTTTAGCTGTATTTAAATGTCATGTTTTCACAAAGGATAATTACTCTTTCTCAGAAGAAAAAAAAAATCAGGGATTTTAACACTGTTATATGCTGTTATCCCCCTTTCTTCAGCTGAGAAAACTGTGAGAAGTGAAGTTTTCCATGTCGGCAAATGTGGAGAGCCACTATTTTTGGTACCCTTTCAAATGAGCATTTAAAATCAGAGGGTACTTTCAAAGACTTAAGTCAAAAAGCACTTTAAACTAAACCAAATCTAGGAGATTCACTTGCACCATTGTCTCTCTTGTGCCTCATCCATCAAGTGATACTCCTAATGCTACCTGAGCATGAAACTATGTCTGTCTGAAAGGATTACTGAGGCTGTAGATCACTGAGAGACAGTGTATGCTTGCTCTGTATGTCTGCTGCTCTACACTTTTGCCTAAGCTTTCAAGATTGCCCACTGCTGAAACAAGATGCTTGTCCAGAAGGAATTTTGATCTCACCGACAACATTAAGTTCTCAGCTGTGCTTGTCACAGTAAAGTGAACTGACGTATTGAAGATGATTTTCTTGTGTTCTTTTCATATATCTTTCATATATATAGGTCTTCGGACATACGTAAATTTCTTGGGACAATTAATGTCCCTTCTGGACTTTCTAGAAAACACTTCTGAAAAAAGGAATAATAAACATACATCAAAAGCTGCATAATTCTCTCACAGACAGCATTCAGATAAAACTATAGTGTTAAACTCTATCAGATTAATGGATAAGGACATTATTTTGCTTTTAAATAAGTTATCCTCTGTTGTTCTAAATTAAGATGTGTCCTGTATTCATTCACTGCAGGGAAGGTATTATATCTCTAGCTATAAACTACCCAGTGTTTTTGGAAAATAATCTACCTGCCAGTATGTGCATTCTTGATCAGTAACGTTTGGGTAACTCTAAGCTATTGGGACCACCCACAACTGCCACCATTTTACTGAGAATAAAAAAGGAAATAATAATTTCAAAGCCTCACATCAGTTCACACATGTATGCCCATGTTTCTGTTGCTTATATTTATAAAGGAAAATGTACTGTTCATAATTTTTATTGCTTTGTACTGTTAAGGTTTTTTGTTTTTTTTTTTTTTTTTTTTTTTTTTAGCCTAGTGTTATGTATCACTTTTAAATGGTGTCTTTTCGCTTACCACTCATGACTCTTTTGCTGTTCCTAAGTTTTGGACTAAAAAACTCATAGTCCTGTCCTTGTCAACAATAGCAGTAAGAATTACAAGATCCTTATGCTTTTGTGATTATTTCTTCAGATATTGCATATCAGAACTCAACACAGATAGAATTTGTAAAGCAAAAAAATTGGCCTGTCTGGATGTTATATGAGCTGTCTGTGAATGTCACTTATTATAATAGCATTCCTAGCAAATGACAGGTCAAAGTCTGGGGTTGCAAAGTATTTATGTAGAGTGTCAATCATTTCCTCCTGCCAGTTCAAATGCATAGTCATCTAGGCATATCTTTAGGGGATGCTTCTGACTTTTCATGAAAAATTCGTTATGCCTTTACCTTATTTAGAGAGCCTTAATGATTGGAACTCAAAAAGAGAGTAATAATGACATATGTGAAAGGAAGACCTGAAACAGCTGTACTGTTTTTGTTACTATTACTCACTACCTCTCAAATTTATACTACAGTTTGACTCTTTTCCCCTCTCCACTTTTTAAATAAACAGATTTTCCTTGATTTTTCAACAGATAGCAACCTTAGCTTTTTAAGTTCAAAATAAAGAATGTCATTAAAGAAATAACAGAAGCTGCAGCATAAGGGAGGGTCATGGCAAGACATTAATTTAATTGCTTCCTACAGAAAACATACAATCAACAGGAAAGATTAAACTAATTTTGCAAGGAGTACTTAAGATATTTAGAAAGTGGCTTGCAATTAAAAATGACTTCCTTGCTTTGTTTTAGAAATTCTATCTCTAGTTCAAATGTGATGTTCGTCTCTTCAAGTGTGGTTCTCCTGATGGCATTCTCATGTCTACTTCAAATGTGAAACAAATAGTGAAAGCTCCACTAAATATAGATTTAATTGCAGAAACTTAGAACAGTTTCCTGAATATCTGTGTCCTTGAAACACTTTTTTTTTTTCCAAGAAAACTTAATTATTTTAATTTTTCATTTGCAAGTAGCACAAAATATGTATTATATGTATTATATTTTTCAGCATGTCAGTAACTTATTTATGGTGAGATGCTTTGTTCATATTTAGTTTGTTAGATCTACCAGCAAAGAGCTGAGGTAATAATTCTGGGTTAAGGTTCTCTAAAGTTACTAGTGTTTATCTTTCTTTTTCTCCACAGAAATCACTGGAACTTATTGAACAATGAATGTGCTGTAACTGGTATTGTATGCTATAGAAAATCCCACAAATACACAGCATCTCATCATATAAGCTTTCATTATTCATTAAGAAAATTTCTATTATGATCCCAGTTGACACAGAAGTGAGCAAAAAAATAGAAATTCCAGATTAAACAGAGGTTCCAGAGATCTAAAAAGAAAAAATGTTACTCCGTTAATTATGTATGTCTTAAGTGATTTGTACTGGTCTGAATGGTTCAGATACTCTGGTATTCTTCACCGTGCCTTTATGAATTTACTCTTGTTAAAGTCTTTTTTCTCACAAAGAATTCAGAATTTCATGTTAAGTATCATGCCAAGTGTAAAACTGACATACAAACTGACAAACTGCACACCAATAATTTAAATCTACCTGGAGAAAGCTAAGTTCCTTGGAACTCATTCACTCCATTTACTGTGTTTCTGGGAATTCAGATGTTCCTGGTAATATTCAGTTGCTCTGGTCTTATTGTGCAAACACTGATGCTCATGAAGAATGTTATTTGCATTAATATTTCTTCCAAAGTTTGACTTGCAATGTTGAATGCAATTGGGAAGGTGGAATGGGGCCTACAGACTTCAATGATTGACAAATGTGCTAGTTCCAGTATAGATAGCAGGTAACTTAATTATGTAAATCAGCAGGAGATTGACCCTGCAGTGAATTTTTAATAATATACTAATTGTCTGATAAAGAAAACAAATAAGACATTAATGGTAAATCTTCATCTCAGCATGCAGAAATTTACATGCCCAAATCTTGTTACTAATGAGAATTGTACATAAATCTTGAGGAGCTAGGAGAAAGATTTAAGTGGATTTTTTTTTCTCTACTTTTTCCTCTCTAGGAGAAGAGTTGAAATTGAGCTTAAGTCTGTCTTGGCTCTTCTATTTTGATTTTGAGAGTGAGTCATAGCTATTTTTGAATATTATCTGTAGTAATCTCCTACAGTATGTAAATTGGTTGTAGGTCAAAAAAGTCAAGACCTTTCAAACATGATGTGGAAAAAAAGGTGTTTCTCAAAGGGGAAATTCTATGAAACCCATGGACAAAAATTGTCTTGAAAATAAATGCTTCTTCTAAAATTCCAGAAAAATTCTAGTGAAATTTTCAAAATTACATTTTACATTCTCATTTTCTGATTTCTCTTTAGTCATAACAGACATCTAAAATACTTCTGCTGCTGCTGTGTCACAATAATGAGATGTGTTATTTGTATAATCATTTTTTTGTAGCGACTAGTGATAGAAACATCATCTGGAGATCAAAGTGTCTTTTGTTCTGTTCTGAAAAAGCTTCAAACTGCTGCTTGAAACTTTTCAGAAGATACTTTTGAAGATACTGTCTTTCATATATAATCTCAAAAATATCTGTCTCTTTATCTGACACCCTGAAATTTTTAATGGCATAGATATTCTAATTTTCAGCTTGTTAATTAGTAATATCAACAGCTGTTAATTTATTATTGAAGTAGATATATCAGCAAACAATATTTTTAAAATCATGAATTAAGTGCTAAAAGATCTTAGAATTTGTTTACAACCATAAAATGTTTAAAAAATAATTTTGAAAATCAGTTTTGCAAATCTTCAGATTTTTTTTGTTTGTTTGTTTGTTTTTGAGTTTTCAGTGTATTCTTAAATAAATAGAAAGATTATGTGTCTTTTTCTTACTATCTGAAAGCTCAGTAGTAATGTAATTCCAGGAAGTGGAGATTTAGTAAAAGAAAAAGTAAAATATCATGAGAACTATGATTACTACTGATAATAACAATGAAACTGGGGAAAAATACAAGTTGCCCTAGGTTGGTTTTAATTCACCTGTTAACTCGGTTTAGTGGTTTGGTGATATTCTACTGACTCGGCATCAATTATTATTGATTTCAATAATACTAATTATTTAAAGAGAACTCAAAAGGAGGCAATGGCTAGAATTTCTTTTGAGGATGTGTGAAAAGGTTGAATTATACACCAAGATAAACTTCTCCATGATTCACTATATGGGACTCAGAGCATTCACTTTATGGATTTAAAAATAACGATGGCGGAAACTCATCACACCGTTTTTGAACTCGGACTGAAATGTAGTATTTAGTTTCATAAACTTCTCTAGTTTAGTTATGTTTTTATTTTGTTTTGTCATTATTTTTACCAAAAACAAAACAAAACAAAACAAAACAAAAAGCTAGATCTCTTGTGATCAGTGTTAATTTACCTGTATTGACTTGCAGAACAAACTCTATAACCACGAAGTAGTTATAAAGCAGGTATGTTTTATTTGGCACCGGGTGCAGGGGGAATAATTCCTTCCTAGCCTGCACACTGAAAGCAGGTAAACACCTTTATTTATAGAAGGAATACATGCATATTCATGGTATTTCTAAGACAAGGAGTAGTTATTACAATTACTTCTAGGAATTCATTACAATATTCCATGGCCATTCTATGTCCCAAACTCCACCCCTAACTAATGCTTCTACTCATGCATGGTGCCTCCTGGTGGTCACCCCGGTGGTCGTGGGGATGAAGGCCGTATGTCATCCTCACAGCGTACTTCTGACCCTGGTGTAGTTTGAGGAAACTGTTCAGTTTCTAGGATGGTTTCTAGGATGTGGCTCCTTGGACCAATCAGCAGGCTCCTCGGGTTATAGCTGATGTACCCCATATCGTTCCCATTGTTTGTGCTCAACTACTTTTACAATTTTAACAATATAACAAATTAGTCCTTTATTCAGTATCCTCAATTCTCAGAAAAACATGCTATGTAGTACAAACATCAGTTGTAAATGTCCTTTCACTATAGAAAGATTTAAATTATACTTCTTTCTTTCCACAGGATTAAAATATTTTGTTTACAGCCATTATCCTCAAGTAGTTTCAGGATTTAAACAAGTAATTAGTAAATTGTCTCTCTGTCACAGGATTTGATTTAACTAACTCAGATTATGTATGAAATGGTGGTTGTAATATTTAGCTGTTTTGAAATGTAAACATAAATCTTGGCAATCTCAAAGCAACATAGGAATGGTGACTTACAAATTAAACAATTATTTTGACTTGTAAAATCCTTTGAGAAATCTTCAGATGGCAGTTGTGGATCGGTTGGCAAATTAAGGCTTAGATATGTTTTAAGTGTACAAGATAGCAGACAAATCAGTCTCTCAGCTGACAACTTTATTGAAAGGCTCTCTTAAAACAGCTCTGGATGGGCTCCAGTTTTAGACTGCTTTATGCTGTTGTCTCTTCTCATTCTCACAGTTTAGGGGCTTTTGTCACTCTTAGGATGTCTCTGTCTCCATTTCATTCCCACAGAATGCATCCATCAGTTGCAGTTAATCAGCTATCTTGTTTGATCCCCAACTGAATTTCCATTCCTTGTACTGCATTACCTTACAAAGACTGGAACATTTCAAATGTCATAATTGGTTTGAGAGCTAAATACCTCCTTTAAAAAAAAAAAAAAAAAGTTTTTTTTTTTCTGGTTTGTTTTTGAATTCAGGATTTTTGAAATAAAATAACCTTTTCTTTCACTATAATTGAAATATTCTGTGTGGTACAGCTTTATACTGGAGTATGCATACGATGTTCTACATCACTATTTTATTTTTATTTCAGCATCTTCTCAGTTAAACTCCTTTGTCAGTGTAGAACTCTCTAGCATGAATTTACTGCATTTATATATAACTCCACTCTGCCTTCTTCCCTTCTTCCTCTTCTTTACATGATTTACATGATTTCACAGAATCACAGAATCACACAGAATCATAGGGATTGGAAAGGACTTCATGGGCATCAGCTAAGCGCAACACCCTCCTAAACAGGCTCCTTACACTGGGTTGCACAGGAAAGCATCCAGGTGAGTTTCAAATATTTCCAGTGAAGGATACTCCATAACCTCTCTGGGCAGCTTTTCCAGTGCTCTGTCATCCTCAAAGAAGTTTTTTCTCATGTTTATATAGAACTTCCTGTGTTGCAGTTCATATCCATTGCCCCTTGTTCTGTTGCTGGACACCACCAAAAACAGCATGGTCCTATCCACTTGACTTCCCATTAGATGCTTCTAAGCATTGATAGGATCCACCCTGTCTTTTCTCCAGGCTGAACAGTCCCAAGTTGCTCAGCCTTTCCTCACAGGGGAGATGTTCCAGGCCACTCATCACCTTTGTGGTTCTTTGCTGGATTGTCTTTAGAAGTTTTTGAACTGAGGAGCCCAAAACTGGACACAGTATTATAGATGTGGCCTCATCAGCACAGAGTAGAGGGGAAGGGTCACCTCCTTCAACCTTCTGGCTATGTTCTTTTTAATGCACTCCAGTACACCACTGACCTTGGCAACAAGAGCACACTGCCAGCTCATGGCCAATCTGTTGTCCACCAGAACACCCAGATCCTTCACTGCAGAGCTCCTTTTCAGCAGGTCAGTCCCTAACTTGTACTGAAGCATGTGGTTATTCCTCCTCAGATGCAAGACTCTACAATTACCCTTGCTGAATCTCATCAGGTACTTCTCTACTCAACTCTCCAGTCTGTCCAGGTCTTGAAGAATGGCAGCACAGCCTGCTGGCATGTCTGCCACTACTCCCAGCTTGGTGTTGTCAGCAAACTTAAATCCAGGTTAGATCATTACTACTCAGAATCCTAGAATATATTGCACTATTGTACATAATAAGGAAAATTGTTGTATTTCTCCTTTATCTTGCTTAGTGAAAGCCAAAGTTCTTTCCCATTTCTCTTCTATTTGAGTTAAACACATTGAGATCAGCTTCAAGAAATGGTGAGAGCATGGTATAGTCACTGAGAAAATATCCTCAGCTCTCCAAAGGACCTGCCTCAGAGCTTGCTGAACAATTAAAAAAAAAAAAAAAAAAAAAAAAAAAA
>JACDJE010000343.1:335543-442914 GCA_016647715.1 Pavo muticus
TGTAGAAGATTTATAGTTTTTCTCTATGCACCAATCATAGAATTGTTTTTGCCTACTGTTTGCTAGATTAGCAGTGTAATTTTAGCCCACTATATAAGCTTGTGTGTGTGGCTATTTTTATCCCTTTGCTCTTCGCTATATAAGTGTGGATTTTCTCAATAAAGTGAAGCATGATGATTTAATCATATTGATACCTGTCATGACTCTGGAACCTTTCTCCTCGTCATACATGCATATCCATTCTCTTCAGTAGCAGGACCTAAGGGAGCAGCATGGAGCTGTGTCAGAGGAGGATCAGGTTGATGTTAGGAAAAGGTTCTTCACCAGAGGGTGGTTGGACCCTGGAACAGGCTCCCCAGGGTAGTGGTTATGGCCCCCAGCTGGAGTTCAAGAAGTGTTTGGACAACTCTCTCAGACATAGAGTTTGAATTTTGAGTGGTTCTGTGTCAAGCCAGGAGTTGGATTTGGTGATTCTTGTGGATCCCTTCCAACTTGGGATATTTTATGAATATTTTGCAGTTCTTACATTTTAAAATATACCATTCCTTCTGTAAATTAAGCAAAACGACGATTTCAAATTGCATTTGTCTAAGAGATATCCACAATTAAGATGAGTCATAAGCAACAAGAAAGAGTGGTTTTGCAGACAGAAAGTGTATTTAAATAAACACCTAAACTACAAAATAACCTAAAGCTTCAAGTTACAAAATGAGACATCTAAGAATAGGAACATGAGGATAAATGGGCAATATTAATAAGAGTTCCTGTTGTTTGTGTTAGTTCATTTGCATTTTTGAGAGTGCTGAGTCACCAAATAATTCATCTGACAAAAATACAAATTTCATAGTCTACCCATTATCCAGCCAAGCTATTTCTGGACAGCTGTGTATCAGACAGCAATAATTATTGTCTTCAAAATAATCACTGGCAAGAACATAGAACATTTATATTACTCATAGCAGTTGAAGATACACTGAATGTTTCTGAATTAATTAATGTTTCTTTGTAGTATAGATGTTGGATGCACATGGACAAGATGAGCATTTACATCCTATGTCTTCTTCCTGTTCACATATACTCATTTTGCAGCTTTACCAGATGCATACATTTTGTGTAATGGTTCTGAAAACTCCCTTTCACAGATCTTATTTACACTGTGTGTCTCATGTAAACTGAAGTGAAAGACAATAGAAAAAGACAACGTGAATTTGATAAGCTTCCTATCGAGTTCCCCCCTTAAGTCTCCTTTTTTTTTTGCTCTGTTGCTTTTTTTTTTTCCTGTGATTCTTACAAAATACAAACTACAGTATTGAAACTTCACCTATCATGCTGTCAAACACACAAGGTCCTGTATCTGGGTTGGGGCTGGGTGGAGAATGGATTGAGAGTAGCTCTGAGGAGAACGACTTGGGGCTGTTGATGTATTAAAAACTCAGCATGAGCAACTCAGAAAGCCATACATATCCTGGGCTGCATCAAAAGGAGCATGACCAGAAGGTCAGGGGGAGGATTCTCTCCCTCTACTCTGCTCTCGTTGAGACCCTCCTGGAGTACTGAGTTCAGCTACAGAGTCCCCAGCATAAAAAGTACATGGACCTGTTGATATGAGTCCAGAGGAGAGCCACAGAGTTTGTCAGGAGCCTGGAGCACCTCTCTTATGAAGAGAGGCTGAGATAGTTGAGATTGTTCACCTTGGAAAAGAGACAGAGCAGGTAAATCTCACAGCAGCCTTCCAGTAACTAAAGGAAGCCTACAGTAATGCTGGAGAGGGATTCCTTATCAGGGAGTGTGGTGGTAGGACAAGGGCAATGGCTTTAAAGTAAAAGATGGTAGTTTTAGATTAGACATGAGAAATAAGTTCTTTAGTGAGGGGGTGGTAAGGAACTGGAACAGGTTTCCCAGAGATGCTGTGGTTACCCCATCCCTGGAGGCATTCAAGGATGGGTTGGATAGGGCACTTGGGCAGTCTGACCTAGTGAAAGATCATTGTTGGAGGGGTAGAGCTAGGTGGTGTTTAAAGTCTCTTCCAACCCAAGCCAATCTCTGATTCTACACTCTGTGTATTCCACCAGTGTCCCTCTATCTGTCTATGTGATTCAGATGATCTACTTGTAAGCTATATAAAATGAGGGTCACCATTAAGTTCTGTGCTTGAACTCTGCCTACTTTTAAAGACTTAATCCATAATTAACGATTGTAAGACAAATTGCTAATAATAAAAGATGTGATGAAATGTCAAATTAGATTTTATGAAGAACAGAAGATATTTACATATATATAAGAACACGATGTCTTTAATATATCATCATGTAAAGCGAGGATAGTTTTGTTATAAGAAGCTATAAAGTCAATTTAGTACATGCAAATATGGTTTCTCATGGAGTACTGCTTAAGCAAGAATTTGGCTTCTGATCACAATTCCTGTTAAATAAATATTCATTCTCTGAACCAGAAAAAAAGTATTTTATACCTACAGGTATAAAATCATATATTGAATATTTTCTTGAAAGTCTTTTTAATTCAAAATATTATGGATCTTATGATGTGCTCACAGGATAATGTCCTCTAATCACAGATAGTTTGGTCTTATGTTGTTTGTATCATTGAATAAAATCGCATTTCCTTTAATGTACTATGGAAAATGCAGCACTCAGACATCATATTAAGAACATGAGAGAAAATGCAAGTGTTGGAACTATCTCCTTGTGTAGCCAGAAGTTTCAGCATTTCATGGTTTCTGACAAAGAAACAGAGATGTTTCCTTTCTCACGCTGAGTTGCTGTTTATTTTTTAACTAATTAGTGCATGATATATATTATTTGCGTCCAGGCGCATAATTTGTACATGTAAGTGTACTGCTTCAATATTGCTAAATACAACACAACTAATCATTTAAACCTCTTCAGAAAAATAACATAAAAATGAAAGGATGTCCAAACTGAACATCTAATCAGAAGAGCAGTATTTCAGTTTTCTACACTGTTATTTCTTGGTAATCTTTTCCCACTATCTTTTATAAACTACTTTTTATCATTTTGCTGCTCTGTATCACAGGAAGTTCTGCTCCTCTTTCAGTGATTCTTGTTCTTTTTTTCTTGTATTTACCAAAAAGCTCCAAATTTTTGCAAATTGATGAGATAAAAATCTAGGTTGTTAAAAATCTACTTACTAGAGTCTTTAGATATAACATCTGCTTATGCTTTATTTCAGCACAGTCATTCCCTCTCTCTATATATGAGATATTAGAATTTGCTAATAATAAAATATACAACACATTTGTCCCTCCCAGGTTATGCTCCGCAAAAAAAACACCATAAAATCTTGACTTGTTATTGCAGTAGTTTTTGTATTGAATATGGTTATTATCAACAGATCCACATGTGAGGTGATTATTAGAAACCCAGTTAACTCAAGGAGGTGTTCTGTATTTTGGAGTGCTTGTAAGACTGCATGCATTAGGGACATCTCTGGCTATTCCTCTAGCTTGCCTATTTCAAAATCAATACTTATTCTGATTGTGAAGTCTTTTTCCCCCCCCTTTAATGTAGCACTTCAGACAGTTGCATAACAACCTTCTTTTAAAAAATATTTATCTCAAGAACATTTATAGATCTGCAATCTGAATTACTGTACCAGCACACAGCACAAAGATTTATTTGAGAAGTAAAGGTTTGCATTCACACACCTGAAATGTGTGACTTTATGGAAAGACTTCACAGATTTCACTCTATCCTTTCCCCCCAAAAAAAACTTCTGTCCACTGTTTGCATACATGTTTGGCATGAAAATTGCTCTTCTCGCCAGCACACATTTCCTGTGTGACAGGGCTGGTGTACATAGAGTATGGGGATGGATGGACACAGGCTTCATCTTAGCCAGGGAACACGGAACATCTCACAGATACCAATGGAAAAAGCAGCAGCAGGCAAATTTTATGTAAACCCTCTAGGTTACAGGCAGTGAATCTAAAGTAGCACATGGCAGTGGCCAGCTACAAATCCTACTGTTGGGGACTTGGAACCCCAAGTGTGGCATCTGCGCCTGGCGAATGCCAGCCTCAAAGGTTGACTCATCTGCAGAAAAAGGCAGAGGAAAATGAAGGCCAAGGGGTTCGTGTACAACCTTCAATTGCCAGCTACATGAGGCAGGAGTGCCAAGTACATTTTTGGAGTAATTTAGATGCAGTAATGTTGCTGAGGTCCAAGGATTTAAAAACATATTAGTGTCAGATGAAACCTGGGTTGTATGTATTGGCTTTATTAAAACTGCATTAGAAATTACATTCTCAAAACACGTTATGTTTGAAATAATTTTCAAGGCTATCCCTTCTATCTATCTTCGGCCAACTTTATGATCAGTCATTTCACTGCTCACAATAGATGTCAAGCAAGTCAGGAGAGATTCATGTCAAAAGATCAATAAAGGACTGAAGATAAAGTCAAATAAGTTGTGAATATAAAAAGAAAAATCACATAAATTCTGGTCCCTACTCCATTACCCTTTTTAAAAACATATAAATTGTGTGATAGGAAAGATTTTAAAGCCAGAAAACAAAACCCCGAACAATCTACTCTCTCTCACCAAACTACCAAAGAAGATCAAAAGCAGCATGCAAGAGGTGAGCCCTTTGAATTATGACACATCTTCTCTCTATGCAAGTATTAGCTAATGCAATAGAGAGCACATCTCTTCCCTTCATACTGGAATGAACTGGGATGTCTGACTTCCATCTATTAACCATTTCTCTGCAACTGGGGAAATTTCATAGGACACAGAGAAGGGAGAGGGAGAAGGCAGAAAAGTCTTGTATTCTTGGCCAAAAGCTTAAAGAACTGTTGGTTTTGCTCATGTTGATGAAAAAAAATTACATGGGGAAATAACAAAGATTTACTGTGGAATGCTGAAATATACATTTGAATCCCACGTCTACCTCAGAGAAGTACAAATATGATCATCTTTAGTAACAAAGTTAATGATTAAAGAGTGTGATAGGATTCAAAATATGTAGGCCAAATTCCTTTGCTTGACCTAGAGACAATTAATCTTTTTTTCTGTCTCATCTGAAAGTCAGAATTCTTTCCTTGTCATATAAGAGGGCTGCTCCAAAAATAAAGCCCCCTATTATATTACGTTTGCCCATAACATCAGAGGTATGGGAGTAGGGGTCAATCCTTCCCAGCAATATTCCATTACGTTTTATTGTAATTTGATGGATGGCAGCAGAGAAGCAGTCTCACAAAATGGTGTCTGACATGGAAGTGTGTATGAAGCAAAGGTGAGTAATTGAATTCATCCATGTGGAAAAAGTTACACCCACTGACATTCACTGACACTTGCCTATGTTGATGGAGACCAAACAGTGGATGTGAGCACAGTGAGGTGATGGGTGGCATGTTTCAGCAGTGGTGACAGTGACAGTGGTTCACCTCTGCTTGTGCAGATGTTTACGAGTGTGGCATGCAGGCTCTTGCTCATCACTAAAATGTAATGGTTAAAATGTACAGCTAATGATAGTGACTATGTTGAGAAACTATGTTTTATACTGGAGAATTTGCTCTATCAAATAGCATTATTGTTCTCTTTCTCTCAGTTGTAGTTTCAATTGAGATAAATAGGAGACATTACTTTCAGAGCAATCAGCGTACTTCAAAAATTATCTTTAGGCCCATGATTCCCTTAAGATGGACAATTCTATTATACTGAAAATAAATCCATGGCTTTTTTGTTTGAGCTTTCATTAACATTTAATTAACTAACTCAATTTTTTATCTGAATAAAACTTTTTAAAATACATTTCAGATTTTAGTCAACTAAAGTTGGAATGCTCATATTCAAGCTTGAGATGTAAGCTGAGATGGGCTTCTCTGCAGGTAACTCAGTTGCTTTATGTGCTTTTCCATTGAATATGTAATCCTTGACTACTGGCTTAGTGTAAAGATCTTCCTTCCCGGAAGTTAACAGAGTTGAGATTTATTCTGATCATATAAGTTTATAATGTACAATGGTAGCCTGAGAATTACAGCAATACTTACCATTTTCCAATTAGAAATACTAACAGCAAAAAAAGTTCTCTGCCCAAAAACGTATTTGAATTCAGAGTTCTGCACTGAGCTTTGCATCTCATGTCCTCAGTAGAGTTCAAGCAATGTAAATATCTGAGTATTTTTCTAGAAGGAAATCATTCATAAAACAAGACTGCAACCTCTAGCTAACATATCAGTCTTTCTATATAACAAATAGTCACCAAACAATTTAACCTAGACATTTCACTTTTCCAACTGTTAATTAACCGACCAATTTAAAAATAAATATTTAGTAAATTTGGTCAACGAACTTATTAGAAATTCTGATGGAGAATTGTAAAACATTATTTCCAAGGAAATTTCTGCCAGTAGGAGAAGAATTGTCCTCAGCACTTCTTCTCATTATTCTCTTTCATTCTCTGACCTTTTTTTTCTCAATGGCCAGTACAGAAAGGGCCATGGAAGAAGAGAAATACTTAGCACTGATAGTGTGTTGTTTTTTTTCAGGAACAAAGGTATAAACTGGTATACAGGTATGAAAGTGTATATTACTCTGGCAAGTATAGATGCATATCTGTTCTAAACAGGGCTTCTGAGACAGTCTAATATAAGATAACAGCTCATGGTAGACAAAGACATAAATCTAGTATCAGGCTCCTGAAGATGTCACTAAAACCCTTCTAGTCCCCATGGCAAATCCGTACAGTGGTTGTGTTCATTTTTTGTTCTATTTAAAAATAATAAGAGCTTAAGTTATTAGTAACTATATTTTGAACAGTTTATCAGTTGATAGATTTTGTCTTTGCTGTGATACTCTGATCACTGTGAAGACATGGGTGAAATTAGTTGATCTAGTATCCAAATAAATTCCTGCTCAGCATAAACAGCGGTGTGGTTCCTAATAATTTTCAAATCACTGGCCTTCAAGTTTAAAACACTGTCTATCCCTTTTGTACACAGATGAACAGTTAATTAGGTACATACTGTGGTTAAAGCATTTACCACCTCCTGAAGTATTAAGCATCAAATGCTACTGCATACAGAAAGCATATAGAACTGATGTTCCGATTCCAGGCTACAACACTACAGCATCAGCACTCTGCCTTAAATTCTTTGTATGCTAGATAGCACTTAAAATTTGAATTGAAAAACTGCATTTTGTCATGCACCAACACCACAAATATTTCATATTTTGAAATTGTCCATCTTTTAAAGTAAAAGAAAGAAAGGAAATACAATCAGAGGAAACAGAACCGCAAGGAAATCCCAGCAAATTTCAACATATTCTAAAGGGACTTTATAGTGATGAACACCCACCTGCTATTAGAAAATCAACTGTTTTTGTTCTGAAAGTACTTTTTCTTATGTAATGATGATGCCTAGAAGGATGGTATCGCCTTACTGCCTTTGACTGAATTCACTTTCTAAATTCTCACTTTCGGGTAATGTCTAGGCTTCACAAATTCTTTTTACAGGCCATATCTATGACGTGGTTTTTGCTATCTGTCTGCACAGCTGAAATATCTCACATCTCGGTTACTGCAACACTCTTTTTCTCTGACTTTGACAAATGCAATCCTGCTCAGCTGCTGTGAAGATCTTTTTCCTGGCCTGTCATTTTGACCATTTCACCTCTCTCTACACCTCCCTCTTCTAGTTACTGCTTTTCTGCCACTTCAAACACAAGCTGCTTGGTTTAATTTTCAAAGTCCTTTCACAACACATCCCCACCCTACAAATGCTCTCTTCATTCAGTAAAGAGCAGTTGACACTAGCTACCCATTGGCACACAAAGCCAGTCTCTTAACAGACTTTTAATTAAGTGACTTCATGATTTCTCCCACTGTCTGAAAGACTGGGAAGAACTTCTTGAAAACATTCCCCACATCAGTACTCTCTTTTCAGCCCTGCCATTACAATTTGCCTTATCATGATGCCCAGAAAGAGGTAAGGACATAAAAGTGTCAGGAGTACCATCTTTTATTCACCCAACATTACATCATTATTTCCCCATTTATGTCTGTCTATTTGAATGCAAGTTCTTTGTAAAAAGGGATTCTGTGAGGTTTAATATGTTTTCTCCTGCTATGGCATCCCAGTCAATTATTAGTATTATATTTGAAAGCATAAAAAAAATAAGAAAAATGTGTAAATTTCTTAAAAGCTTTTCTATACTTCTTGCATTCAGTGATTTGAACAATACTTCTACATTTCCTGGACCTTCTGCTCTTTGGATGTTGCTATTAACTTCTGTCTTCTCTTCCAGGCTAAATATTCATTGGATCCATATGGGCCATCCTAAGACTTCTGTCTCATATCAGTATAATTGTCAGAACTGAGCCTATCATCAACATTTACACAGAATGGCTGGGTGCTTCTTAAGTATAGGATTTCAGGCATAATGATGGGATCTAAATTAGAGATTTCCTCAGAACTGATACCATATGCAGTGTAACCGGCCAGCTCCTTCTGTCTTGCATCATTGCTCAGATAAAAATGAAGTAGTTCAGGCATTTTATGGGAAGGATATAATGCCTGTAAAATTTATTTCTCTCTTCACATGCTGAAAATGCACTCCAGGGTATACTAGAGAACAAACTTGCCCAGCTCATAAGAAACATAGTACATTGGATGCAGGCCATTAAATTAGCGCCGTCTAAACCATCTAATCTGATGTACCAGGCAGTTTTGACTTTTACAAGTATTTGACTGTTACAAGTATTAGTTATTAACACTTGTTTCCCTTCTTTCTCTCCTTTTAGTTGTGACTTTTTAACCATATACTTAAAGACATCACAAAGCACAAATGTTGTCAAATGGATGGCTTTTTTTCTGATGAGTATGAATACTGCAGCGTATGGCAGAAAAAGCACAAAACATTTTGATTACTTGACCTGGGGTGTTCAGCACCTTAATGTTGTAATTACTGTCTTTTAAGGACCAACCCTGAAGAAAATATAGATCTTTCTTGAGCTAATTTGAAGAACAAGATTTCACTGAAAAAAACCCACAATAATAACACAAGAACAAAATAACCTCAAACCACCAAAAATTCCAAAACTTGCAGTTTTCTTGTAATAGTCTGAAGCCACTAGATGGGTAGATGTGTACAAACACAAATTTAATCTTGGATCTGATTCTAACTCAAAGAAGGTGTTTATGTGAATCACTGATAGTGATATTTGAAAACCGATTTGTACCGGTGAGTATCCATATTCACATTCATATTCCCCCAGAGCTACTGAGGTGAATAAGAAATGCAAATGATACACTTGTAAGTCAAAAATCTGGGTTGGATTTGAAGTTCATTATAATTAACGGTACCCTTTCAAACTGAGTTAGTGTCACAAGCAGAATATCTTGGTGATCTGGGCTCCTATTCTTGTAGATAAACTGTCTATAATTTTGTGTTTCAGTGTATGTCTTTCAGTTGGAAAAAGGAGTTGGGCACAAAAAATGATGTTCTGTGTACATATTTGTATCGATAAAAAAGTAAGGATATAGCCTGGGGAGAAACTAGACTTTGGAACAAGAAAACCTTTCTGACATCTTTAACATACATGTAATTTCAGTTCAGTTATCACATCTGACCCCTTCATCTACAGTATATTAAGACAAAAGGTGAAGCAAGTGTTACTCATTGTAAACTTTTTAAAGTGTCAGATTTCAGTTTCCTGACTATGGAAATAAGATAAAATTTGACTAAAAAAAATGTGCTTGTTATGTACTTATAGGCACAGTACATTTCTCTTTAGTGCATAAAAATAAGTAATAAAAATAATATATATATATATATTTAAATTGATTTAGGAGGTATAGTAAAGTCAAGACAACTGTGGAAAAGTGAGCTCAGTTGTACTTCTGGTTGTACATCTGTTTTTGTTTGTTTGTTTGTTTGTTTGTTTGTTTGTTTGTTTTGTTTTCAGTATACTCTATTTCCAGAATCCATTTTCCTGTTGGTGAGTACACCAAGCACAAACTTATATCTTGAGTAAACTATAAGCATGGAAGACATCTTAAGTATAAATTCCTTGGCATTAAGTCACTTAAGAAACAGAAGATTTCAGAACAAATATGTCAGTATTATTTGGTGAATGTTTACAAGGAAAAAAAGTGAGAATGAATTGTTCAGTTGCTAGTTGTAACTAGGCTGAAAGCTGCACATTTTTCATTCAAATCCTTTTTCAGAAGTACAGTGAAATTATGTTAACAAACAAAATTATAACTAGGTATGAAAGGCTAAGATGTAGAATTCCTGCCTAATACTGGGAGCTGAGGACTGAAGTCTCATATAGTTATTCAGAAAATCAAAGATATGTGGAAAGTTCTAAGAAATGTATGAATCCAATATACATAGTATAAAACACATCTTTTCATATAAAAAATCTCTTGAAGTATACACAAAAAAAGATAAGTAGAAAGAGGACGTTTTTTCATAATCCCAGAGAGATAATATTCTTTAGCACATATAGATCAATCTTCAGCTACTCTTATTATCTATTCCATGTTTGAAGTTATTGCAGGCATTGGTATAGTAAGGAGTGTATCAGTGAGTGAGTGAAATTCATGCTATCGCATTAAAGTCTAAGTAAAAGCCAGTTTGATAAAGGTCATCTTTTTGCTAGAAATGCAATTGGAGGTTTGATGAGGTGAAATCCAGCCTCCAATGCAGATCCAGTCTGGACTGCAGCTCATCTTGTTCCTTCCCTACAGTCTGAACTACATATAACATATTGTAGCATGTACTGGCACTCGACATAATCAGCAATGACCAGAAAAAAACAAATTTTTTGTACATGTATGACTTGAACAGTGTAACTCTACTTTGTTAATTTGTACTTCACCGATCAATTACAAACAGATTTTGTTTTGCATTGCTAGGGCTTTTCCATTTTAGTGTACAGGCCAAAAACTTGCAAAAGGATACAACAAATTTTTCACCTGAACTTATCTTTGTTTTTTTCTTGGTGACTGGCTACCTATACTAAATAGTTCCTCTTCCTTCAGTCCTTGATCTGGGGACTGAAGCTTCCACAGAGAGACACTGATTCAGACCAAAACACAAGTAGCTCCATACATATTTATGACCAGGCTGTAGATGAAAGCATAAAGTACTGCAAACATGGTAGAAGTATTCCTCTGTACTACAACAAAATAAATAGTCAAGAGTCAGTTTTTCTGTTTATTTCTAGTTGTAGTAATTTTCTACACATACTTTGGCAGAAATCTTTTTCAAGTTTAGAATATAAATTGTTTTCCTGAATTTTTTTGTTTGTTTTGTTTTTCGTAACAGGAAAACATCTCTCTCTGTATGGTGTACAAATTAGCATGTTAGAGAAGGAAATATGTCTGGACCCCTAAAAAATAAAAGCGGATGCTTTGACATTCAAAGACAGCACAAAGTGATCTTTTGACCAGCTAATTAAGCATAATCAGGTTTTTTATTTTATTTTTCTTCCTGTGAAATTTGTGAATTTGACTTCACTGCCGACCAAGGTGGATGGCATGACACCACTTAACAGTCTGTGTCATAAGCATATTTGCGAGCCATTGCATGGCACAAAAACATGGACTGCTGTAGAGATAGCAACAGTATTTATAAACACATTGGCATAAGAATCCATATAAAGACAGTACGTGCAGGTCACAACAAAACAATGACTAAAACCATCATGACGTTTGTAGCAGGGTCAAAAGCATTATAATTTTCTTTCTTAACAAAACACAGACAAAGTTCATAAGAAATATCCTCCTTATTCTCTGCTGCTCTCTATTGTCCTTCATTCCTTCAACAAAGCATATTTGCAGGACAGTCCATTTGGATGCTAGCTGTACTGACAAACGTTGACACGCTCCTATACAAGGTGATTTTTCTTTTTTTCTATAACATCTTACACAGAATGAAAACATTTATGCTCATATTGAAAGTTATCAATTTTCACAATAAAAAGATTCTACTGAAAAAAAAAAGAATTTATGAAAAGCAGCTATTTAATTTTGAGACTGTGTTTATCTAAGCAAAAGACACTCCACACAAATTTATTTCCTAGCGATTGTTTAATTTTTTTATTCATCTAATGTAAAACCCAGAGAACACAGTTTTTAGGATACAGATTTAGAGCAAAGGCTGATTGAGGTATTTCTGATGAAAATTTGGAGGACAATTTTTAGAATTATTTCTGATTTTCTGATTTCCATCCAAGATTGGAAACAATAACATAAAAAATACGAAACTTAGGACTGGGAGAAATGCTACTGCAGTGTTTCATGTGAGCTGTAATAGAAGTGTCTCAATTCTTGCTCTCTTCTCTAAGGCAGACATGATTATTGGCAGAAATCTACATGGTTCATCATAGCTTCTGCACTTTTGTGATTCTTTTTATTCTTTTTTTCTTTTTTTTTTCCTATAAAATCTTACACAGACGATACCTGATAGCCTTCTGTGATGTCATCACTGGCTGGGTAGATAGGTGGAGAGCAGTAGATGTTGTGTACCTTCTGCAAGGCATTTGACACTGTCTCCCACAGCATCCTTGTTATGAAACTTAGAAAATGTGGGATAGATGAGTGGATGGTGAGGTGCATTGAGAAATGGCTGACTGGCAGAGCTCAGAGGGCTGTCATCAGTTGTGCAGAGTCTAGTTGGAGGACTGTAACTAGCAGTGCTCCCCGGGGGTCAGTGCTGGGTCCAATCTTATTCAACATCTTTATCAGTGACCTGGATGAAGGGATAGAGTCCACCCTCAGCAAGTTTACTGATGATACAAAGCTGGGAGGAGTGTCTGACACACCAAAAGCTGCGCTACCATTCCACAAGACTGGAGAATTAGGCAGAGAGGAACCTGATGAGGTTTAACAAGAGCAAGTATAAAGCTTTGCACTTGGAGTGGAATAACTGCATGCATCAGTACAGGTTACAGGATGACCGACTGGAAAGGAACTCTGCAGAGAAGGACCTGGCTGTCCTGGCGGACAACCGGTTGGCCATGAGCCAGCAGTGTGCCCTTGTGGCCAAGAAGGTCAATGATATCCTTAGGTGCATTAAGAAGAGTGTGCCCAGCAGGTCGAGGGAGGTGATCCTCCCCTCTACTCTGCCCTGATGAGGCCACATATAGACTATTATGTCCAGTTCTGGGCTCCCCATTCAAAAAAGACAGGGATCTCCTAGAATGAGTCCAGCGGAGGACAGCAGAGATGATAAAGGGCCTGGAGCATCTTCCATATGAGGAAAAGCAGAGTAACCTGCATCTGTTCAGTCTGGGGAAAAGAAGACTGAGAGGGGATCTGATAAATATTTATAAATATTTGAAGGGAGGTGAGAGGCAAACAAATAAGGCCAGGCTTTTCTTGATGTGTAGCAATAGGACAAAGAGTAATGACCTAATATTTGAACATAGGAAGTTCCATACTAACATGCAGCAGGACTTCTTTATGGTAAGGATGATGGAGCACTGGAACAGGTTGCCTTGAAGGATTGTAGAGTCTCCTTCTCAGGAGACATTCAAGACCTGTAAGGACTCTTACCTGTGCAACTATTGTTGGATACCTGCTTTTGCAGGGAGGTTGGAGTCGATGACCTCTTCAGGTCATTTCCAACCCCTGCAATTCTGTGAATCTGTGATTTTGTGAAATAAAATGGTAACCTGAAAGAATCATAGTTTGTATCACACTTAGAATAGGTGCACCCAAAATATAGTAGAATAATCCGTATTTCTGATTTTTTAGACACCTTTTTTTTTTTTTTTTTCCTGAAAAAGTGGGTTATTTCCTCATTGGTTTGTTTTTTTTTTGTTTTTTTTTTTTCCATGGGAGCTAAGTAAAAATATCCAAGTAGCTCTTGTTCCCTTCATTATCTTGTCACGCCCATAGACTTTTCTACATTACTCTACTTTTGAAATCTGCTTATTTCATGAAATAAAAGCAAATTAAATGAGGTTTAAATGTTAAACCCAAATGCATGTCCAGCCCACATGCATGCATCTTTTTGTGGCTGTGTTAAATGCAAATAGTATAACCAGATTTCATTTTGCAGAAATGAAGAATATTGATGCCATGCATGTCCCAAGAGTATAGTTCATTAAACATTTTAACTATTGTTTTATTTTGTGGTTTATTTTGTTTGTTTGTTTGACAGGGAAGAAGAGAATGGAGGAGGTTTGTCTTGAGTACTTTGTAGTAATTCTACTTGTTTGATTAACTAGGGCTCCATTTCAACTGTTAAAGACTAGTTTAACAACACTTGTTTTCTAAAAATCCATGTTAGCTGGTGTTAAGTATGCTATTAGTTAAGACCTGATTCATGCAACAGCTGTTTCATTTTTTTTTTTTTTTTTACACCCACAAACTGGGATGCCAATAATTACACAGGTTGACCCATTTATTATTTTACGATGCCATAACATTAACTTTGTTTGGTCAATGAACATGATGAAAAATAATCTCTTTTCAAAACTTTTTTCAAAGTCTTCTACAAATCAGGCTTTTGTGGTTGTGAAAGAGTAAGCCATATGACCAAAAAACACTGCACTGCCTACTCTTTGAATATCTTCTTGTTGAATATTCTTTGCTTATACGTATATTAAATTACATAAATGAAAAGGTTTCATACTATATTCTGATTAATTCTTGAGTATCAAAAATAATCTGATGATAAGAAATCCAATACTATATCCCTTTTGCACCTGTCTACTGACTTAACAGGGATTGACTTAATTTCAGTCGCAGAAGAAAAGTATGTCTGTATCCTCAGAAGTAATTTGTTAAACTGAAAATAAGTTGCTGGTGAAACACTGGAGAAAAGAGCTAGATGCAGAGAAACTACATTTGGAGCTGCTTAGAATGGAAACAAATTATCTTTACCCTCTGTTTTTCAAGTTTGATCATTTAGAGGCAAATATCACTACTCTAGCGTTCTTTCCAAATTCATCTCCAAGGTTAACCATCCATGCTTAATCATTGCTGATAATGAGATTTGTAAACTTTCAATCCCTTAACTAGATATCTATGAATAGGTCTGTGCATAACGCAGACTGGGAGAAATTTTATTTTATTTGAATCTAAAGAGTTAGAAAGAGTTGATTGATTTTTTTTTTTTTTAAAACATGTACTTAGAAAATTTCATTGGCTTCACTATGCAAACAGCAAGCTTAGGATGCCACAGAGAAAGCAATAGAAAACAAACTCATAGAATCTTCTGCTTCCTACAGTATCTGAATACTCTTTATTCAAAACAGATCGATGCTGTGCAGGTAGTCAGAACATACATCTGTCTGAAGGCTTCTCATAATGGATTCCATGAAGCAAAGGAAGTAGACTGAATCTCCAAAACTTTCAAAATATCATTTCCAGATACATCCTTATCATCTTACTAAAAAGATCCCATATGATTGCATTTCTAAGGTTTTTCCTATTATAGTGATGCCCAAATTGCCTTAAGAGGGCTCCAAAGTAAACAAACTGAAACAACAGTGGGTTGAAATAAATAAAACCAGAATTCAGAAAGTAACTAGAAGGAAAAAAATGATTATACTGAAAGTTTGGAACTGCTTGTGGAAAAAAAAATAAAAAATAAAAAAATTTAATGGATGTGGAAAAAGAACCAAAGCCCTGAAAACACTGGAATTAGGACTAGTTCAGAAATGAGATGCTAGAAAGAGATACAAATTAATGGGAAGAATTAATATCATAGCTTTCCCAGTGTTTTAGGAAAGATACAATCAAAATAAATATCCTGCACTTTGTCTCATCTATTCATTCAAGGTTGTGTCTACAAGACTCCCAGAAGAAAGAAATTAAAAAGACCCTGCGCCAAACCCTCCCCAACCTAGCCACAAACTTTGAGAGATTACTTCAGCCAACAAAGGCTACTTATAACAGAAAAATTAAAAACAAAAACTCAGAGACCATCCTCTTTCGTTTGTCTCTGCTTTCTTGTTAATTCACCTAGACCTAGTTTCCTTGAGTGATATCAGAAATTTTCAAAGAAATTTCCCAAGTAGAGATAGATTTAGGTCAAATAACTCCAGTTACCAGCTCTACACTTCTGCACATTTCTTGCACCAAGCCATGAAATCCTGGTGCACATGGAAGAAAACTTTGTGGATTAATATAACCAAATAATTCAAACATACTCTCTTTTGATATTTCCTTCTTTTCTTCTTTCAGGTTTTCAAATTATAGAAGAAAACTGGCAGCCTGGACCCCAGCCACTGAGCAGGAACTTCGAGCAAGGATAGCTGAAGGAGGCAGCTGCTTTTAAAATCCCTTGATACCAAGTACATTATGTTATAAGTAAATAGCCCGTCTTGTGATGTGTAAGCAGATGATTGGCTGAAAGTAAAGAGGCACACAGATAATTCTATTATCACTTTCCAAAGAATAAAAATATCATGGTTAATATGAATGTGTTGCTCAGCTAGGTAACAAGAAAGCAGACATCCAGCTCCAATACTACATACCTAAAAAAACCAGTGACATCAAGTTAATTACATTTTGAATCAAATGTTAAGCAATTAGTTTTGTATAAATTCATTAATGATTTGTTCTGAAAGAAGAGTGAAATAATGCATTCCTTTCAAAAGGATGATCATAGGAAAAACAAAATTATAAATTCTGATAAATCAAAATGGTCAAAGCAGTAAACACAGAAGCCTATTCTTCTCATTATTCAGGTCATCTCTTCTGACAAAGAAATTAGCTTTATTTTGTCACCTCATTTATCACAGAGAAAGAATTAAAAAAAAAAAAAAAAAACAGAGAAAAGAAAAAAGAGAGAAATACCGTACCTTGCCTTAAAGCCTTTTTCAACTAACTTCAAATTGTCATTAGAGTTCTACTGTGGTGCCACTCAGTTTAGTGATCTATTTCTCCTTTGCAGTTTCAAAATTTAATTACTACAGATAGATCTAAAATACAGAGTTCTGCTAAATTAGAAGTGTAATTTGGTGCAGTTTTTGGGTCACATTGCATTGCATGTGCAGTACCTAGCTGCTTCTGATGTCTGTTTTTTTTCCTCAGGTCAGATTCTTTTCCTTTCTTGAGTTGAAGTTTTAGAATATAAAGGATAGCACTGCAGAAACTTGTCAGTGTTTTTAAGTTTGCTGAGCAGAGTCCTTTGTCAAAATAGTTGCAAACCTCCACTACTAAATGTGGTTTAAATCAGCAAGCAGCTTAGTACGTAGATGTTTGCTCATTCCTCCTAAGTGGAATGATGGAGAGAATTGGAAACAAAATAGAACTTGTATGTTGAGATAAAAACTATTTTAAGAAAAAAAAAAAGAAAAATGGAAACAAAAATGTAATGATAACAACATGTATATGTATATAAATATGCAGCACAATTACTAGCCACCCACTGATTGATGCCCAACCAAAAATATAACTACTTGCTGATCAATGCCCTGCTATCAACAGCAATGCAACACAACGCATCTCATCACCCAGCAATCAACTGACACCTAACAACCAACTGACACCCAGCAACCACTGAGTAGTGGATAGCCCTTGGTCAACTCCCCACAGTTTAATTGCCTTCCACATGATGTCATGTGGTATGGAATAACCTGTTTTCTAATTCAAGCCACCTGTTCTGGCTCCATTCCACTCCACGCTGTAAAGCCATAAAGGCAGTGCCTCTTTCCTGCTGAGTGGCCCAGCCCAGACTGGCTCTGGCTGTGCTCTCATCACTTATCAACAACTAAAACATCAGTGTACTATTAACACTGTCTCAGCTCAAACCATGACACCAATGTCTCATTCTTTAGTTCAAGTTGTTAGATCTAATGCTGACTGTATAATTTGACAAGACAGGCAAAGCTACCTTTTCTTTTACTTTGTAAAAGAGTTTGGCTTCTTCCTAACTTTCCATGGCAATTGTCTTTGCATGCTTCAGCCATGTTCTCCCACTTATGTCCTCATCAATGACAAAGAAGAATATTTCTGACTCTAAGAAGATCTTATGCTCTTCTGCTGAGGCACTCTATTATCCAGCTCTTCCAACAGATCCAGGGCAGTGCAGCATGTGCCTAATTTTAGCCCCGGCAAGAGATGTTTTGCTATAGTCTCACTGCCACATTTTGAAGCAAATTTTCTTTTCCAGAAGTGATACTAACCAGGATGTATTCTAGGGGATGTACAGGAGCTGAAGGCTGTATTTAATCCTTTCAGGTCATTATTTTTTCACTAAGAAACCTCAGTGGGCAGTGGTGCTGGCTACAGCTATGAGATTTTACATTTTTTCATGATTTGAGCTGTTCTGGTTTGTCCTTCCTGCCCAACATCTGTACTGCCACCTCTATCAGTAATTAGGAGAGGAGACCTTACCCTGTGGACACACAGCTCAAGAGCAGGGCACATAAAAGCTCACTGCTCTGTCTTTTTGCATCTTGGGAAGCTCCTTGTAGCCCTTCTCTATGTATCCATGTTTATTTTGCAAGGTGTTTTACCTCATCCTGCTCTGTAATTCATCATTTTACGTGCATAGCTTGTGGCTGTTTCATTTAAAATGTCACTGGGTAGCACTTTGGCTTGTATAACAATGTGGGTGATAAATGGGAAGTTATTCCCCAGAGCCTTTTCTTCTAGATTTATAGCCACCTAAAATCTAGTAGGTAAGGATCGACTTCTCTTTCTCCCACCACCCTGGTGCTTCCTCCTCCACCTTCCTCCTTGCTGCACCTGACAGCAGAGAGCATGGCTGGCCCATTCTGGCAGAGAGATGCGGAACTAAGAGGGCTGTATATGTATATTCTTTACTGAGTGGGTGACTGAGTACTGATAAAGTTTGCTGAGATATATTGTGAAGTGTCCTCAATGGAGATCTTCAAAAAGCTGTATGGACATAGTCTCAGACAACTTGATCTTGGTTTCTCTACTTGAACAGGATGGACCAGATGACCCCCAGAGGTGCCTTTCAACCTCAGTCATTCTATGATTCTGTGATACAGACTCATGATTCTGTGATACAGAACCATGAGTCTGTATCACAGAATCAAGTCTACTGATTGCATGGGGATGGCAGGGGTTAGAGTAGCAGGAAGCAAGTCTGCTGTTACATAAAGTCTAGCTGCTTCCTGAGTGTTATTTTTGCATGCATGGCCTTCATACCTACATAATCCACAAGTAGTTTCAATGCAATTGCAGGGACAACAGTACTTTCACAGGGGCTGCTTATGGGCCATGTTATACCTATGATCTAACTGCTTCTGCCTCTTGAATTAATCCAACACTTTTGACCATTTACTATTTGCTTTTTGATTTTATTTTTTATCTCTGTTCAATATTCATGTCTCTCTGGGCTTCTCTAAACCTCCTCCCAATCCCAAGTTGAAAACTAAGTACACTTTTATCTCATCTTGTTACTTCTCCTCTTAATCACATAATTCTATCACTTCTTTCATTTCCTTCCATCTGTCTCACCCTTTCCTCTCTTGCTGTTGCTGTAAACTCTCATTTCTCTCTCCTGCTTGCTTTCTCATGCATAGAAACCTCTATCTGCTTTTTCTGCTGTTAGTAACACTTATTTATCTTGATCTGCTCTTGTTCCTTTCCAAGGTTCTCCTACCTCCCAGTTACAAATCTTTGTTTCAGAATCACAGAAGCTCTACCACTTTCTTCTGTTCTGTTGCACCTGAGGAATGTCTGCTCAGTCTGAAAATGCCATAAAGTTACGACATTTAACTTGGTATCTTTCCCCTTTTTTGAAGCTTTTCCTTTGTGTAGACCCTGCCATTTAGACCTGCCTTAGAATAAGGATTCATACATCCTTATTCTGAAATTGTATCTGCTGATGTATTATATGGTGGTTTTGTTGTTGTTGTTGTTTTTATCTCATATACAATTAACTAGGAGAAAGTGATGTTTTCTTCTTGCCATGCAATTGCATTCAGAATCAGTAGATAGAGAGGAATTGTTTAGAATTAGCACATCTACTGTTTCCTAACACAAAAATCATGGTTTCTACACTGGCTTTAGAATTCAAATTTATTTCTCCATTTACTCAAAGACTGAGCATAGGCTACCTTTCTCCTACAGTTGTCTGTCTTCCTATAGACTAAAATTACCTAAAAGAAGGTATCATCAACCGTGATACTCATATTCAAGGTTATACTAGGGGGCAAATATAATGTTTTTCTTAGCATGTTAGAGGTTGACAACCCAGGTAGGGTAGAATGCCCATCTGTTTATCTAGAACTTTAGTAAGGATGAAAAAGAATAGATCTTCTTTTCTTTAGTTTTTGCAAGTGTAAACTAGAACTGACTTTCTAAAATATCACGACATCATTAATTATTTGGCAATATAATGTACTGTTGATTTGTATATGTGTTTTTTTTATGCATTTGTGCATGGCTGTACAGAAAAATAGGTTACATATAATTAATTCTATGTATACATACATATATATATATATACATGTGTCTTTTTATACTTTGTACTGAATTTCTTTCATGAAGAGAACGGATATTTAATCCTGTTCTCCTTATTTCTCTTATTTGGTTTAAATAGATTTATGTATTTGCTTTGTTCCCTTCTATCACTGTCCAGTAATAAGAGCTACTGATCATCCTATGGGTAGATTCAAAGTTGCATTTCTGTATTTGAGTACTGGAAAATATTTTATTAAATGAGAAGATTTGCAGCTTAATATTTTAAATTTATAGAAATAAAATACTAATGTTTTCAATTATTCCATTTTTTTTTCAGGTACCATTCATAATTCTATTTCCAAATCTTATTTCTGTTCTGTATTTTCAGATTCCCTGTAGCAGAAATAACTTGTATAACTCAGAGTAAGTTGGTTTAAGATTCACCATCCTTAGAGTAATCCAGCAAGTAATAGCTAGTCTCTCTGCCTAAACTCAAGTTAGGTTGACATTTTAACCCTCATTAACCCTCTCTGCTGGGTTATAAGAGATCTATAGAGAAGTCTTGGGGGAATAAAAGTGCTTTACAGAGTAAAGAAAAGCCATAGTCTATTCTGTATGTCAAATTGTAGCTTAAAACTGTGGTGTTATTACTTCCTACATTGGGAGGAGATTTCTGATTACTTCGTTCTATGTAAAAGAGGTAAAAAATCCAGCAATTGGATGAGGAAGCTCAGAAAATGCAGATTAGAAAAAAAAAAAAAAGGAATAGGGAAAAAGAAAAAAAGGAAACAATGTTAATTATTTAGTGGAAAAAATCAACTATATGTAGAGTAACTTTTCTGTCAGCTCTTGTTTCAATCAAAATTGTATGTCACCTCTGAAAGTTCATCTCTGTCCTTACACTGACTAAAGAGACAGCAAGGATCCCAGCTGTTTAAGGTCAGATAAAATAAATCACAAATTATCAATATCCACTTAAAGAAGATATTCGTAAGGTGTTGTAATGCTTTACATGTGTATGTTATCCTCTAGACGTAAAAGAGAAAGTACTTTCTGGTCTGGATTTTGGAGGTCTTTCTTGTACCGATAAACATCTATACAAATTCTCAAACATAATTTCAAGATTTAGTCTAGTGGTTAGTACTTCATCAGTATGGCTAAGAGCTCCATGATCTACCTTGTAGTCATTTAGAACATCTCAAAATTCCACTCCCTACCTTTTCAGTATAATCTATAAGTAATTTTACTGGCTGCCCCATGGTGTCTTTTTAACAAGACGATAATTCAAATTCTCATTGGCTGAATAGATATAAATCTGAAGAAAGGCTTAGCAATTTTTTCTAAATTCCAAAGCACTGTAGGAAGGATTTGCAGAAGCTCCAGAGAGAGCCTCTTATCTTTCTCCACTTGTTAAATTTCAAATTTGCATGATAAAAAATATAAGTAAAGAAATAACACAAGCCCCTTTGGTCTCAATGTAAAAGAAACATGACAAAGAAAGGCAACAAATTCACATAAAAAGAAAATAGCACTGAGGAAAGAGATTACATACACATAAATGCATAAACCTAAAAAACTGATGGAAGATGTAAATAAGCAAAGACTATCTTACAATGGCAATGTATCCCACAAAAGAAATAAATCATTACCTGTTTTCATTTGTTGTTCAATGAGAAAACAATTCACTTCCGGATGCATTTCTAATCAGATAAGCTTTAACAAAACCTTTCCCTTTCCTTGACCTACTTGGTGTACAAAGATGGATCTGTTCTGCATTCTGAAACTGATACTGGACAGAAATTGTATTTGACACTGGCTGGATCTGGTCCAAACTGAAATGATTTGGGAGCAAATCCTGAATGAAAAATGATTTAGAAATCATCAGTCATATCTATAAATGACTCCAAAAAAAATGGCAACAGGTTATGAAACAGAAGCAATTAAAAAAAATCTGACAAGCAAATGAGATAATAGCTAATCTGCATCATAGGCTGCTGTGCAGAATCCCTTGCTCTCCTTTTCTTTCTTGTTTTTACTATTATATCATATCAAAACACTAAGTATTTTGAGAACAGCAATTTTTTTTCTCCATATAAGGCACTAGAAGTTCTTTCAAGCAAAAGAAAACAAGATTTCTAAAACATTTTTATTGTCTGTTTCTTTACTCACTGGTAATAAGTTGTCAATGGTTTACGGGCTGGTTCGGCCTGGTTTCATGACCAGCGGGGCGGAGGGATTGCACAAAATCTGCGCCTCCAGAAAAGGGAAACAAGGGACCCCAAAATAATTAAAAACAGCGACAACGATATGAGGAGAAACAAACTAATTTACTAAATATGGTATTGGAATGCAAGATAACACACTATAATACAATATAATTAGAGTTGAAGCTAATAAATCAAATGTAATGAGAGAAAGATTGTCCAAAAGCTGAAGGCCTTACACTAATGCTGAAGTGATGCGTGTGGTAGGGACGAGCAGCAGGGAGGAGAGGCTGACGATCGAAAAGAGACAGAGATGTCAGATGACCTACCAAGGCCTTATATCTGTTCCCCCTGAGCAGAAATGATAACAGCACAGTGAACAGTCTTCTGGGGAATGTAGTTGTTCTTCTCTTCTGAACAGGTGCCTGGAACTGGAGCATCAACTTTTTAACTCCCAGTGCACTATACGATGTTATGATGTGGAATACCGATAACAAAAAATCATAAAACCATGACATAAGTAAATACAAGGATAAACAGTCATGTATTTATTTCTGGATGGAATTTTAACTACGGAGAGGGCTTGTGGCCTTAGCCCCTAAGCTTTTACATAATTCTACACTGGAGAGCACAGCTGGAAGCAGACCATGAGTAAAGAAACATGGAAATATTAATATCATAGAAAGTCAAGAATTCTGAGTTGTCCCTCAGACATGCTACCTTTGACACAGCAGAAGTGCTTAGCCAGATTCAGGAACTTGGAAGTTCCATTTTGTTGTATACTTAGATATAGTTAATACTGCATAGCAGGAGCAAGTCCTGTGGATGAGATGATGAAATAAATACAGATTGTTTTAATGAGTGGTGAAGCCACGTCCTCCTACCAATTTGTGTGACAGAAAAAGATGAGGCACACTTGATCCAAGTAAACAGTGATTGTTGAGGCTGTTGCTGTTTGCAGAATGAGTGTGGAAAAGTCATAGTAGGACAGGCTGAAAGGCAAGCACAATTAATGAGGAAAGAGTAGATTTACACAGGTAATTCTTCTCATCTTCTCATTATGTAGCATACTGGACATCCTCAGAATATGCGTAATGAATGGTAAAGACATTCAGCCATTTTCATATAGAAATCTATCCAGAAATGGCGGTGCTACTCTGGAGCAGATTCTGATGCTCTCCTAGGGGATGATATGTAATGTTTGTGACACTCATTTGGCATCCTCTATGAATAGATCGGAAAATAGAATTAAAAACCTCTCAGGCTAAGAAAGTTTTTTTTCTAATAAGTGGTCCAATGACTGGGAAATGTTATAAATAGAGCAGATTGTTGCTGTTTTCAAGACAAAACAGAAAATCAAGATCATTCTGCTGGAGTATTATTCCTATTGAAATTTTAATGCTAATTTCAGTGAGGTTTGCATTGTGCTCCTGTGTATTGTTAAACAACAACTGTATTCTGCTGAAGAAATGTCTGCAGTTCTGTAATGCATTAAGGCATTCTTGGGTATTGTATGCTGTTTGAATGATCCATATAGAATGCTAAGAAAGTGTATTGAAATCCACTTCCATGACAGGTGCTAGACAAAAGAATAACCTCTGTAATGCAATTAGAGTTTCTTCCAGATTAAATGTGCTACATGAAAGTAAACTCTGGGCTTGGTGATTTTATTCAGATTGTTGCAGCTTGGTATAGTACTTAATGATGCTTCTGACTGAATAGCAAGGTATTCATGCTTAGTTTTATTTGATATTTGATAAAACATTTAAATATTTAAATTTTTGATATGTATCAATTTTACAAGACAGCAAGACAAAAAAATGATGTCTTGTTAAAAGCATTTGTGTCTGAAAATGTTACATTCTTTTGTGAAGATCCCCTGTGATCTAATAATTTAAATGCTCTACAATCCATTTTTAGGAAAGGCCTGTACTATTTTGATGCCATCTCAAGTACAACTGTGACAGGTGACCATGTAATTAAAATAGCAACAACAGCAAAAAGCAGTGGTATTCCTGATTCCTGATATTACAGATTTTGCTTCATTTTGTCCTCCCAGATTTTCCCTTTTTACGGGAGGTGGTTGAGTTTACCCCTCAAATTTTACCTTTGGAAGCTATTTTTATTTATTTTCTACAACTCACCTTCAGGTAGTAACAGCAGGGGGGCAAATTCTTTATTTTACGCTGTCAAAACCGATATGCTGTGAGTTATTCACATTAGCTTCTAAGGTGCCAGTCAACGGCTTTGTGTTTGGAGCAGTGAGAACCACTAACAGAGACTCAGAAAAAGCAGTCTGTGAACTAGCAGCAGTAGAGTGGGCGTTATGGGGAGAGGGGGTGGAAGGAAAAAAGGAAAACAAAAAGCGGTTTTTTGTTGTTGTTGCTGTTGAAAGTTTCCTAATGAAAGAAGTTGAATCAGGAACTTTGTAGTAATATGTCTGGCCACTTAGCTGTAGCAGCAGATCTGGAATGAAGCTTACTCAGCACAAAGTTCGGACCTTTCAGACCTTATGTATCATTTCTCATCTGCTGAGCTTCTTGCATTTGTACAAAATAAAACAGAATAAAAAAAATCAATTTTTTAAACATTTTGAGTACAAAAAGAATACATTCACTCATAGTCACATGCATTCTCAGACTGGGAAAAGGATTTTCGCACAGGAGCTAGCAGAGCTGCTCAGGAGAGCTTTAAACTAAATTTGAAGGGAGAAAAGGATAAAACCAAGTTAACCAGTACTAAACTATGGGAAAGTATGTGAAAATTTGAAGGATTCTGTGCTAGTGAGATCCTTCAGTCTGCTCTACAAGGTGCTAGGTACAGTGAAGGACATTTGAAGTCTTTCTACACCAATGCACACAACACCAGGAAAAATCAAGAGGAACTAGAAGCCTCGTCTTAGTCCCAGAGCTATACCATCCTTGACATAAGATGGGAAGAATTCTGTGTCTGTTGTGTCACAGTGGATGGTTCTGAGCTCTTCAGGAGGGACAGGCAGGGTAGATGAGGCAGAAGGTGATGTGATGTGTGAGGGAAGGGCTGGACTGTGTGGAGCTCACAGTTGTCAGAGACACAGTTGAGAACCTCTGGATAAGGATATAGGGACAAACAAAGAGGATGTCATTACAGAAGGCTACTATAGACTTCTAGCCAGAATGATGAATTATCTTTAAGATCCTAAGAGATATCTCAAGATCAGCCACCCTTGTCCTTATGACTTCAACATCTCAGATATTAACTGGGAATATGACACATCTGATAGAAACAGGTACAGGAGATTGCTAAAACAACTTGTTGAGAACTTCCTGGTACAGGTACTGAAAGGACCAACTAGGAAATGGGCCCTCTTAGACTTGTTGCTTACAAACAGAGGGGGTCTTGTGGGTTAAGCAGTGACTGGTGGCTTGTCCTGACTGTCATGGAATCATAGAATCTTTTGAGTTGGAAAGAACCTTTAAAGATCATCTAGTCCAACTCCCCTGCAATGAAGAGAGTGATCTACAGCTAGATCAGATTGCTTAGAGCCTGACCTTGAATGTCTGTAAGGGATGGAGCAGCCACTATAGTGACCATGAAGTAGTGGAGTTTAGACTATTTGGTGATGGGAGGATAATTGCCACCAAAACTATAATTCCAGACATGGGGAGAGCAGACCTCATACTGCTCCAGGGACTACTTATTGAGGTGCCCATGGAAACTACTTGTGTGTGTTGGAGTCACTTCTTAGGTACCACATTTAAGAACCTAGGAGCAGGCAGTTCAAAATACTGAAAGTTATGCAGGTGGGGTGGAAGGCTGGCTTGGCTGAGCAGGGATCCTCTTCTAGAGCTTAGTTGGAAAATGGGAGTGTAAGACCACTGGAAATCAGGTTGGTTAACATGGAAGGACTACAGAGATGCTTCCCTTTATTGCAGGGAGAAAGTTTGTGTGACCAAAGTCCATCTAGAGTTGAAGCTGCCCTGTACTGTAGAGGACAATAAAAAAGCCTCTTTTAAATTTGTTAACAGACAAAGGAGGACCACAGAAAATATTGCTTCACTACTTGATGAGGATGAACACAAACAGAGACAGAGACAATGCAGAGAAGTTCAAAGTCTTCTTCACCTTTGTCCTCAGTACTAGTGATAGGCTCTGGGCCCCCCGGAGCCCCGAGCTGAAGTACTGTGACTATAGGAATAAACTCCCAGCCAACTCTGAATTTGTGGAGGATTTGCTGCTCCATTTAGATACATATAAAGCTATGGGGCTCAGTAGGATTAATCCCAGCATAGTCAAAGAGCTGCCTGATGTCATCATGATACCTCTCCTTATTTTTCATCACTCTTCAGAATCTGGAGAGGTCCCAATTAGCTGAAAGATGGCAAATATTGTTCTCTTTTTCAAGATGGGCAAAAAATAAGACCATGGTAATTACAGACCTGTCAGTTTCACTTCAGTGCCTGACAATATCATGGAAAAGATCATTCTGGGAATTACTGAAAAAAACATCTGAAAGACAGTGCATTCCTTGGTCACAGCCAAAATGAGTTCATGAGATGAAAGTCTGTTAATGTCATCTTTTTTGGATTTCAGCAAAGATTTTGATCGGTTTCTCACAGTATCCTTCCAGACAAAATGTCCAGTGTTCATCTAGACAAAAACATAATGCAATGGATGAACAATTGGCTGACAGGTAGGGCTCAAGGGGTTATAGTAAATGAGGTTACATCAAGCTGGCAGCCAGTCACTAGTGATATTCTACAGGGCTCCATTTCAGAGTCTGTGCTCGTTAATGTTCTCATAAATGACTTTGATGCAGGACTATGTTTGCTGATGATACTAGATTGGGAGGAGGGGAGGAGCTGTTGACTCCCTTGAGGGTAGAAAGGCCTTACAAAGAGATCTTGACAAGTTAAAGGACTGGGCTCTCACCAGCTACAAGAAATTTAATGAGAGAAAGTGCCAGAATCTGCACCTGGGATGGCTCAGCCCTGGAAATATGTATGGATTGGGAGATGAGAGTCTGGAGGAAAGGTTGTCTTCTTCTCTGGCCTTAAGTTCAAGCTTTCAGCTTAGTCAGCATTGTGATGCAGTATTCAGAGTTAATGGTTTGACTGGGTCCCAGGAAATCCAGAAAGATCCCAAAATACAGTGAATGTCACTTTACCAGCTGAGGGCTGCGTCCTGAACTTTTTCAATGGGGAATTCACATTACTTCACTCCATGAATTGCTGCTTTGACTCTGGATTATAGTGTTGACACCACATCTGGTCTCCAGTAATTATATAGTCCAGAAAACTGTCACCTTTGGCCTTGTATTTGTTCAATAGGTCCTGATAAACTTGCATATGGTGTTCTTCAATCACACCGTCCATGTCACAGACAAAGATATTAAGTAATTCTGGTCCTAATATCTGAGGAACACCACATGTCTCCACTTGGATATCAAGTCATTGACTGCAACTATTTGAATGTACCCATCCAATCAATTACTCATCCACAAAGTACTCTGTTCTACTAACGGAGAGACAATTACTCAATTTCTATTAATTGAGAGACAAAGATGTGGGACAAGACAATGTCAAATGCTTCCCAGTAGTAGATACTGTAGATAGGAGATTATAACACCCAATTCATGGTCACATAACTAAGGAAAATTGAGACAAACTCACTTATTAATTGCACTGAAATGGATGACATTCTTAATTTTCAACATTGCTGAGTTCTTTGGTTCAAGAAACCATATATTGCTTCCTAGCTTCAAAATGAAAACCTTTGGGGATTTTCTTGTGCAGTGATTAATTTCAGAGTAAATACGTGTCAATATATTTTCTACAGATGCAATGTTTGTTTCTAAATATCTGAAAATGCTAAAATCTATACAGTTTTAATAAAGTCATCTGCTGTACAGTGAGTTTATGCCAAAGTGTCTCATCCTTCATTTGAACATTCAATTGCATTTTTCTCCTCAAATTAGAGCCTTTCATTATAACAATTGATTGTGGTAATACAGATACTAAGTGAAATAATCCTAGTCACTCTTCTATTTAACCATCTTGTTTCTATGTCAGGTGTGCAAGGTAAGTCATCTAGTTAAGTAGAAGTTTGATAACCTAAAGTAGCATCTTTAGCATCAGAGATCAGATAAAATCTTTTATATGTCATTGTCTTAAAGAGTCTGCCTAGGCAGATGGTGTTGATATTATAAGACAGACATACTTTGCGTAGAGAATTTCAGAGAAATATAGGCATTATTTTCCAACTCCAGTAAAGGAGAAAGGTGTCATTTCGCTGACTGCCCCAGGGAATATTTTGCTTGCTTGACAGATGCCAGGAACAGATTGATGTGTAGAGAAAGGCAAGGTACAAGGAAAATGTACATTAAAACTCATTAACTTTAGATAGGAAAACTCTGTTGGGAGTAACTCTAGAGCATGTTTTGATGTACAGTAAATGTTTAACATTCCAAATATATGTGCTTTTTAATGCGTTGGGACTGTATTTACATATTTGGAGTAAATTTGAATGAAAATGAAAACAATGACAAGGTAAACACGAGGGAAAATAAAATCATTAGGATCTGAAGCGAAACACAAGAGACGTTTTTTAATCCAGCTAGTTCTTGATTCATCAGAAACTGTAGATGTGAAATTTTGGGAGGATTACTTGAATTTCCAGTGTTATTCTCAGAAGGATACATTCATTCTTACTTATAATGTAACATTTGCTTATTGAAAAAAAAAATAAGCGATAGAAACCACCACCAACAAAAATCAACAGATCTTCTTCTTGTTCTCACCAAAATCTTAGTCACATCCTTAGATTTGATCACTGAACAGAAGGAGATGGAAACTAATTAACGACACTTAGCACACAAGCTAGTTATCTGGTCAACCAGCCTATACCTGTTTGATTCTCAACTCACTGACAGGTACAGACTTAAAGCATAATATGAAATTCATAGACATTTTCTCAGTCCAGATAAAATCATCCTGAGACTTGAATATGTCCTAGGACAGCCAGTTGGTTACATGCATGTATATCTTATATAACTACAATTATTTCATTACAAGAAACACCATTCCTGTAGACTTTATTAAATTTGTATTTGGGAAAGTGTTTTTAGAGGATCTTGCATTTAGCAACAGCACAGATTCACAAGCAGAAAGTAGATATATGTGTACGTGTATTACACAGGCATACTTAATTTTAGTAGTTCTTCATCTGAGCACTTGACTTTTCTACCTTAATATTCTTTTAAGGTAGATCTCATTATAAATTTAATTTGTATAATTCCTGTTTTGATGTAAACAAATTTGATGGTAATTTTGTAGATGAAAACATTTTAAAAAGCTAAACAGTGTAGCTGAAAGGAATGTTTGTAAGAAATTCTGTTCTCAGTGCAAATGGGACATTGCTTACTGAGCTGAAAGTGGAAAATAAAAACAAACAATGACATGCTCTTAGTGTGTGAACATCTGCTTATTCTATATCTTCATGTGAAGTTTGAAAGGACTTCTTTCAGACATATAGAATTTAATTTTTTTATTAGAGATGTGTAGATACTAAATTATTGAAGTAGTCATCCATTATTCAAAAAATTGCTTGCAGTATATGTCAGTCCGATAAATATCTGATGGAAATGAAGATTGAATACTTTTTCTTGATATGAAGATTTTTTAATTTTAAATTCATTGAATGTTCTGTTAATCTGCATAATGGTATAACTGTCACTGCAGGTTACAGGTGATTACTTAGACTACGATGCTACCTGATGCAAAATGATCCACCTCTTATTTCAGATTGCAGGCTGCAGCTAATATAGCAAATTATAAATATTGTGCAATTATAAAGATGAAAAGAAAGGTAGTAGTCAATTAATCCTCATTTTTCATTGTAATAAATGCAAATACCTGAGTTAGATACTATGAATTCTGTGATACAAAAGTTTACCAATAACTTAGTTTCTATTTCTAAATAGAATCATATATGGCCATCAAAACAGTAATATTTGAATAACTTTTTGAAGAGCATTGAACAATAGTAATATCTGTCCAATACCTGTTATATGTGGTCTGTTATTCTTTTTTTTTTTCCTTTTTTTTTCATCTATTTCTCTCAAATCTTCTCCCCATTAGGAAGAACTGCTAAGACAACATAATTGTCATGGTTTTATGATTTTTGGTTATTGGTATTCCACATCATAACATCATGTAGTGCACTGGGAGTTAAAGTGTTCCGGGTACCTGTCCCAGAAGAGAAGAACTACGTTCCCCAGAAGCCTGTTCACTGCGCTGTTATTGTTTCTGCTTGGGGGAACAGATGTAAGGTCTCGGTAGGTCATCTGACCGGACTCTCTTCGTCAGACTCCCTCCCTGCTTGACTGGACTGCACATCTCACCTCAGCATTATGGTGAGGCCTACCCAGCTTTTGGACAATCTCTCTCTCTCTCTCATTATATTTGATTTATTAGCTTCAATTCTAATTATATTGTATTATAGTGTGTTATCTTGCATTCCGACACTATATCTAGTAAATTAGTTTGTTTCTCCTCAGATCGTGCCACTGTTTTTAATTATTTTGGGGTCCCCTGTTTCCCTTTTCTGGAGGCGCGGATTTTGCGAAATCCCTCCATCCCGCTAGTCATGGAACCGAGCCGAATCAGCCCGTAAACCATTGACATTCTTGGTGGAGAATGCGGGCATAATACAAAATTTGTCAAAATATACTGCTCTCTCAAAAAATGCACCCACTGCCTATATTTATGATACAAAAGAAAAGGTCCCGTATTTGAAATACACTGTGGGGTTTAAGGATGTCCCAGCTCATCAGACAGTTAATTAACAGTCACAATTCACTTTGTAATATCAGATGTCCATCCTCACTTAAGAAAGATCCTTCTCGATTTATTAGATAATTATCCTTTAGTGAAAGTTTTTTTTCATGGTTAGTGATTAGAACTGGACCATAGTCCTTCAGCTATGCTTTTAGACAGTGTCTTGGATAAAATGTTTATCAGTGACAAATGCTTAAAAAAACCCACCTTTATTTTCCAGAAGTTCAACATCTCTACCACCTAATACAGGACATCCTGTAGCCTGCATCAACATACCTTTAAAACACCATCTGTAACATCTTGGTTGCCTTGCTTTTTTAATATCTCAGGCTAAAAGATAGCCTTTTTCTTTTTCGTAATACAGAGACACAGCTAGAAAAATATGATTCAATGTTTGTGAAATCTCTTATTTTCAGTCCTGAATGAGGAGAAGAAGGTAGAGGAGAAAAAGAATAGGAAGTTGAGGGAAAGATAGGCCAAAAAGGATTTTTGTATTTTGTATTTTTTGTATATGAGCAAGAACAGAAGAAAAGACAAATCCTGAAAATTCACAGGCCCTGTGAAAACACTACCAAGGCTTTGCTGGCTTTGCAGATCCAAGTATTCAGATAGAACTTGAATCGCTGTCTAAAAATGGATTGATTTAATGACTGAGGCGAAGTTTTGGTGCCCTTTGGAAACCCACTCATCTCTGTGTTTTTGAAACTTCAGAAGTAAACTCGAACCAGAGTTGCTAAAGCAAAATATTCTATATTTTGTTAAATTTACACTTAATTATGCATATCTTTTGCCTAACCATATAGTTACAATTATTATCTAGGAAATCCTGAGAATAATATTAGTTTCTGAATGCAGTTATTTTGAAGAAACTCAGAGAAGATAACTAATTTGTAATAGCCCACTCTCTTACAATATTATCCAACAGAGTGGGAAGTATCTGTGTACCTAATGAAATTCAGAAGGTTTTTAAGGTCTATGTACAGTATATTTATATTTTAAACATAATTATAGTTGTATTTAATGAAGTAGTAGAACTGTAAAACTGTTGTAAATCCTGTGGCAACATTTCTTGAAGGAGCATATTAAATGATAATGATGTCAAACTTCTGAAAGAGTGAGCAGACCTTGCATCCACAGTTTTCTAGCCATAGGAAATTAAAAATGTGTTGGAATGTTGCCAGTTTACTGACTACAGGGAAAAAAAGAGACCCATAATAAACAACAGTTGTAGTTACAATATTTGCTGAAATCAACACACATTAAATAATAATGAAAGCAACCATCTAAAAATGTTGGCAGACTATATGAAACAGCTGAGCTGAAGAATCTGCACAAAGGGGGAAAACAACAACAACAACAACAACAACAAAAGGAACTGTGATATAGCCAATATGCTGCCAAAAAGTAAAAATAAAAAGGTGAATTGGAAATTAAATGCTGAGATAAATTTAAAAAGTGTGAAAGAAAAAGAGTAAATTCTTATGCCCTGTATATGGAAAACTCTTCACAGATAATTTGATTTCTTCAAATAATATACTTAAATAGTGTTCTAAAGCAATAAAATAAGTAGGAAAAGAAGTGATCGGGGAAGACAATAGCACTTTGAAATACAGAATAATGATGATTTCATACAAGAATCTTGTGAAATTTTTTTTTGAATTTATGGAAAATACTGCATTTCCTACTAGCCAGAAGAACCTTATTATCTTTACACTAAAGAACTTCAACCTAGAAACTAATGACACTGGGATCTTATGCCTTCTTGTAAGAAGGGAATTCAAGAAATAAGATTAGCTGAGAGGACTGTGGAAAATTCTATATGAGTGCTAGCAATAGAATTGTTGAACAGGTGTTATGTCTGTTTCATTTTTATCTAATATGTAGTCTATTAAACTATTAGATTATCATAGCCTCTTGGGGAAAGAAAAAAATCTCATTTTCAATATTACAGAAGGCCAGATAAATCTATTAAATCCACAGAGATTTGACTGATAACAACTCAGCAACTCAGATCATTATTAAGCATTATGATTACATGAAGAATATATGCTTCTAGTAAAGAAAATGTATGTTCATTTTTAAAATGGAAATGAGGATTTGTAATGGGCAACAAAATGTAGATTCTGTCAATCTCTGTTCTGCTGTTCTGCAGCAATGGAAGTGTCTAAATTTAGATAGGGCTTTGAAAGCAATAGACTGTTCCTCAGAACTCTCATGTTCTATTCTGGATATATCTTGGTATGATCATTAGTCTCACAATGCAGCCCATCAGTGCTGACACTCTCAGCTTTTCTCCATAGTAGTTGCCTGTGGAGTCTGATATTCTAGATGTTTATAAGAGCTGAGGAATGTTTCCAGCCTCAGGAGAGACCTGACTTCCATCAGGACATCTCTCAATAGTAGCACTTGCATGCTTCTATTTTCAGTTAATATTTAAACATTTTTGAATTAGGGAGGGCATAAAGCAATTCCTTGTCTAAATAGCCAGGACACTCACCTTGGCTTTGAAGATATTTAATTTCCAGATCTTGCCAAAAAAAAAACAAAAAACAAACCAAAAAAAAAAAAAAAAAAGAACACCCTACCAAAATGTTCTCCGGATATGTGCAGTAACTAGTTGCTTTCCCCCCCAGACTTCAAGCTTTTCAGTTATACTTATATTCTCTGTTATAGCTATTGAAGAATAAGTCTTAGGATTTGAGATAATGTAGTGTTCAAACTTGTTTTACTTAAGTTTCTTTTAAGATCTGTTTTTTGCAATTAATACCCAAATTTATATTTCTTGACCTGAGGGTACCCAAAGCCCTTATCTCTATAATGCCTTTATGCTAGTCCTCCCTCTCTATATGTAAGTAAATATGCACTTACACATAACCCAAATTTCCCATTGATCTGAATTCCTTATGAGAGGTACATGGCTGAATGGTGCAGACAGGATGTGGTGGTGTGACTGAATTAATCCACGTAATCTGAATAGGCAGGGGACCAGGATTGAGATACTTGGCACTACATGGCCCAGAACATCAGCCTAAGATAACTGAGCATAATTAAGGGAGGTGCCTACTATTCCTCGAATGATCTGCTCTCTGCAGCCAAGTCTGATATCCTTTAAATGCTTAACTTTTATAAGAAATTAGTCCTATACATCCCTTTCCCATGTATTAAACTTTGTCATGTATAAAGCAAAGAATGTGAAAAAAAGTTTCTATGTTGAAGTCTTCTGCTAAAAGTCAAACTGCTTCTGAGATGCCTAAAACTATTCACAAAACCTGAAGGTTATGATAGGCCTCCTGCTTCTTTGTTCTTCTTGGTGGTAGTAAAATCTGGACCTGTGCCCAGCGCAGGGAACATAGTGTAAATAGCTTTGCTGCAGATTGCTACTGGATTGTTCAAAACATCAGATGGCTAGAATATGTTATTATCAACAAGCTGTTTACTGGCCAATCAATTATAAACTGTGATGGAGCACTAGGCAGTTTATTGTAGGGTAGCCAAACGGATGAAGAAAACATATGTCAATCTTGCTGATACTTTAAGGGGCAAATTCTGCCCTTCTTCAGTATGTTGCAAGACCTTCCACAATATAACTATATTGATGTTTGTGTGGAAAGGTAGGGTCTATGGCAGTGCTGTGGGAGTCACTAGGACAATGCAGTTCTCAGATATTTGAGCAATTTAATATCAGCATGTATTTGCATAATAACAGTACAGCTGAGGCATCTGTGGGTAATGTTCCCCTTAAATGGGGTTTTGAAAGCACAAGTTTCTCAATCTGTGTTCAATACAGATGCAGTCAGGCACTGGCTGGATTTTACTTCTATGTTAATTCTTCAGTAGAGGGAAGTTTTGTGTCTTTTGTTCTTCTTCTGATGCTTATTTTTGCAAAGCCCACAAAATTAACAAAAATATATCTTCAATCACAGACTTGAAAACAGTATCCAGAAACAGATGGCTTCAAGATGAAGTTTTCAATTTTAGACTATCAAAAAACATACCTGCTTACTTAATCAACAATTTATCACTGGACAGATATTTTTCAAACATTCTACTTGTATTTCCTTCTAACTTCTTTGGAGGATTTGCTTGCATGGGGAATAGAATTTAGAAAAGTGAAATAGAGTCATCATTATAATGATGGTAACAAGCATTTGGATATCCTGTCCAAAGGATACTTGGACAATGACTAGATGAAGGAGTTTCAAAAATCTGCAGTCATTCAATACAGGTGCTTATGATATAGTCTTTCTGTGAACTATAGGTGCCATTGCACCTTGCAGTTTACTTAAATACGCCTTGAGGAAGTGGCAGGATATGTAAAACACTGAGATTTAGAAAGTATGCTTTCTCAAAAAGTAGAGACAAAAATAAACTTCTGCCACAGTTATTTAGAAAAAAAAAAATAACATATATAATCAAGGAGCTCTAGATACACTTATAAAAAGCCTCCTTATTAGCAAACACAAGCTGTACTCTTCTACCTGGCAAAGATGTGCTCTGTTCAAAGGATATTTTTTTCATAGAAATAATTATAGATTTGAAGGTACAATGGGGTTTCAGAAATATACAGGATAGTACATATGGTGGGAAGGATGGAGAAGCAGGACTGGGTTTTGGAGGGCAGTTTTATGGAACCATTCACTTTTCTGAAATATCTCAGCCTCTTCCTTTATGAGATCGAATGCCTGATGCAAAATTCTTAGTGTGTCTGTTCAGGTAACATTTTCACTGATATCATCATCTTCTTCAGATCAACTGGATCCAGTAAAATCATTCACAGGTAAAGGATGGAAAGCCATCAATATGGTGAAGGTTAGCAGAGCTGATTACTAAACAAATGTTAACAGGACTTTGAAATGATGAGTAGAGAAGCAATGGACAATTGTGTGCTCCACTGATAATCCGAGTCACAAAATTGCTTAGGACTGGGTGGAAAGTAGTTGATGTGTAGTCAATGGAAGCTGAGGAAATGGTCTTAGCATTCATAGTCTACCAGTCATTTCAGAAACAGGAACAGAGCAGCCCAGTTCCTTGATGTAAATGTGTCTGAAGTGTGTGATCTTTCATATACTGTGAGACTTCCTATCAAACAGAATATGAACTTGACTAGCATTTATTTCTTTCTCTCTCCCTCCAAAGTTTAAATGATACCTAACAGCTACTACAAGCCATGTAGGATTTTAAAGGTGGGATATGTTCTAAATTGCCTTTTTAGTCCTATTTTTATTATGATTAAGTCAAAATTAGAGGCATTGTGCAAATGATATATCGAGACTATAACCAGGAAATAGTTGACATTAAGCAGCATTTTCTATAGTCAAGTAGAAGTGTAGGACAGGTCCAGGAACAAAACTTTTGCTGATACCACTAAGCAGCTCTGATTTCCCTTCTTCAACAGCTAGAGGTTAATTAATGCTATCAAGAGTCTTTCAAATTGAAATCAATGGAAGTTTCATTATTCATTTCAATAGGAGTGGGATGCAGTTCTAAACAGTAAATGGAGCAGAGGAAATCTAAGGAAACAAGAGACATGTTAGTATGTGCTTTGTTTAAGAATTCTCAGTCTCAATGGTTCTGTTAAGCAAGAAATTAAAGTCAGTGTTCTTGTATGTATGTGAAAGTCTAAGTGTCTCGTGGGAATGGAAGGCTATACACCATTCCACTAATCTTGGATGGAGACAAAATTAGAGACAAATAATTTAGCTTGCATACAGAAGGTGTTCAAACAAGTGCCATCTAAAGTAAGAAGAATGTAAAGGTGTATTAAATATTGTGTGCGATTTTACCAGCTTTTTTTTTTTTTTTTTTTTTTTGAACCATTAAATACAAATAGAATGAATAATTTAACAATTTACACAGTCTGCGCATCTTGCACCACTGAGTTTTTGGAACAATTTCACATAGAGAAAATGTAGTGAGTGCTTGCCTTGCTGTTCTGAATTTTACTTTGTCATTACTTCAGTTCCATCTCAAGGAAAATCCTTTTCCTAGTTGTGAGGGGAATTTAATTCTGGTGAGCTAAGGTATATTTTGTTTCTCTTTTTTAGTAATTCGAAATATGAGATGTGGAGAACAGAATGAATATTTCTAATAACTTTAACCTAAATGAAACCCTTTTCTCTATTTGTTCTTTCCAAATTCATCAGTGCATAGAGCCTATTTTATTGCTCAGTGGAAAGCACTTAGCAGTGAAGGTGTGCTTTCAAGATGCTTTGTTTGACAGTAGCCGCATAAGGTCTCTCATTTCTCATGTCCATGTTCTGTTCCTCCTCCTCCTCACATTTGCACAGCATCCACCTACAGTCTCATTTTCTCTTCATCTTACTATTACTGTGTTTTTCTGCTACAGCCAAATTTCAGATAGAAAAGTTTAAGGTCCACAGACACTTTTTGTTATTTTCATAAGTAAATTTCTGTCAGAGGAGCCAAGAAAAAACAGAACCTCATGAAACGTTTCTTCGTGAAGATGTCAAATCAAGATGCTCCTGGGTGTAGTTCTACTTTCCAAGTTTTCATTCTACACCAGAGCAGACCGGGAGGTGCAGCAATATCCTCCATGTCTTGATTATTCAGGGGAGAAAACACAATGCCACAGGCTGCAGGAGAGCTACAAAATAATCTAACCAGGAATGAGAGCCAGATAAATCAGTAGAAGAGATTTGTCTTTCACAAATGAGCTACTGAATTGTTAGTGCTGATTAGGAACTTCACAGCAAACTATTTGTTACAGGCAAAAACACAGACATATTAGTTTACAGGACTAATAGAACAGAGATCAGTTCTGCTTCACTTCAACCTTAGTGAAATGCTCAAGCACTTCAGAAAAACTGTTGCATTTCAGTATTTTAAGCAAGAAAACAAAATATTTTTCTTCTAAAAAACATTGTAAAAATAGAGAAAATTATTTAAGTAGTAGCGGAAATTTCAGAAATGATAAAAACTGAATTCTTGGGTTTGCCCAAACTTGTGTTCTTCTGCTTGTTCATATTGTTACAGAATTTCCTGAATAATGACTTTTTCATCTCAATATCAGATAAAAAAGTATTTTATGTTTTAATAATTACTGTAGACAAGAATTACTATTTTCATCCCAGTTCTGTCATCAGCCCTCTAAAAGATTTTACTTCGTACATGTATATAAACACATGTTGCAGCAGCAAGGTTGAGTCTACTAACATATTGTTAAGGCTATTTGAGACAAGGACAAAACAAAAAACTCTGCAATGGATATTGCTGTCTCAAAGGACTCTAAATTGTTTCTATCTAAAAGCACATCTGTTTAATCTGCACAATTTTATAGATAGTGAATCATTATGCTCAAAAATACTATACTTGGATAATCCCAGTACTATTTGTTTTCTACGTGGAAAATTGTTGAACCTTTGCATAGACTAAAAGTTTACTTTTATTGTGAAGCTGGGAGAAATATTTTCTCTTGGGGACAGCGGTGACATTAATAATGTTCTCATTGCAGTACCAGGATCTAACTACTGCTTTAATAATAGTGAGACTTCTAAATCTGACTGATGCCAGGAAGAAACCTCACACCCTTTGTTTCATCCAGCTTGATATTGAAACTGTTCTATTCAGAAACAGTGGATTTCTAGAACTTGCCTTTTGGTACTTGTAAGGAATCAGTGTAAACTCCATTAGTCGCAGACACTGAAGTAAAGTGGTACTGAATGTCAGCCCTACAGCTCAGAACAGCAATACAATCAGGCTTATATTTGCATGGTGTCTTAAGCGTATGCTTTTTGCCTGACACAGACTCTCTCTTGCTTCTGTTGCATCTGTACTTGTGCATTTTTCTGTTGGCTGGAAGATAGTGACTACATGTTGTCCAAATGAAACTGAAATATAATATTTTACTGTTTCTTTTTGTGAGGCAGCATCTAGATTCAGCAGAGCATTAGTCCTGTAAACTTCTGTTCATCAGGTACCAACATCTCATGGAAAACTTTAAATGGACAGTATTCATGGTAGCTTTGTCTAACACCTGAGATCAGTGCTTCAGTATAGTTTGAATCAGTAAACTTGCAAAGTGGAAGTCTAGTCGTAAGGTGGGCATAGAATCATAGAATGGCTGGATTGGAAGGAACCTGAAAAATCATCTTGTTCCAACTCCCCTTCTGTGGGCAGGGCTGCCAACCACTATATCAGGCACTAGATCAGGTTGCCAAGGATCCCATCCAACCTGGCCTTGAACACCTCCAAGGACCGGGCATTTGCAGCTTTTCTGGATAGCCTGTTCCTGTACCTCACCACTCTCTCAGTGAAAAATTTCCTCCTGACATCTAATCTAAATCTCCCCTCTTTTAGTTTAAAAATGTTTCCCCTTGTTCTATTAGTATCACTATGATGAAAACTGGCCACTCTTAACATGTGTTCAGAGATAGCTGTTTTCACTGAAGGTGATAGAGTAGTTCCCTCTTCACCTATCAGTCCAGCTGATTACAGTGGTGAGTGCCAATCCAGCGTTAACAGAGGTAACAAGATGAATTACTTTTGGACTCAAAGTATTTGAAATAATAAAAGCCTTAAATGCTCTGGCAGTCTGTGTCCTGCTACTTACTACCAATTCTATCTTCTAAAGTGACTTTAGTATTTATTGTTCAGTGAGTTAAGATAAGGGTTTGCATGGAATGTTTTGTAAGGATTCAATTAGCCTGCATTGTGAGTTAACTGCATTTGCATGGTAATGAAACATTCTTTCAACAAAATGTTGAAGGAAAACACACTAATTAGTTTTTTGAACAGTACCTGACATTCATAGGGCCCAATGGTGGCATTGGCTAAATGCCTGCATGACTGATGCCCCTTTCTAGAGCTGGCTAGCATTTTTATGTCTATGAGTTTATGAGAAAAACAACAACAACAAAAAAAAACCCTGTCCCTATTCCCACAACAGCTTCTTGAAATGACATAAAGCCAATTTAATAAATTTACCAGTCATCCCTGTTATTCCTCTCCGGCTCCCTTCTAGTGTGTCCTCTGATATACCAACTGCTGTTTCTTTTCACTGTTATGGACCTTCATGACTTTTCTTCTATTATTTCTTGCTCTATATAAAAAGATTACTCCTACCTTCTAGTATCCCTCCATGATATTCTATGCACTATTCACCTGTACTGTAGGAATCACCATGGCAGCAGAACAGATGCCAGTAAGCTGCTGTCTTCTTTTTTCCATTCAAGTGGCCTTCAAATTGCTGACCAGAGAGAGAAAATAAGTTACAACAAAAAATAGGCTGGCACAGGTTACCTTCCTGCTGGGGTTCCTGAGAGCAGCACAATTGTATTTTGCCCTTCCATTAGGGGAGATGAGCAGGTGCCAACCTATTCCACAATGAATAGCACATCAGAAGAAATAAATCCAAAATATTCTTTCAGCCACCATCACTTCCCTGAATAAAAAGTGATTTCATCTTCTAATCATATTTTGCACAAATTTGGTCCCACAATGTTTCTAACAGGTTTGTGTGCTCTTTTATTTTCCCCTTCCCCATGTGTTCATTCAAAAGCTTTTTGGTCATAAAAGCTCTCAAAATCTCAGCTGCATTTATTCTGAGGAAAATCTTCATGCAGGAATTGGCTGCCCTGTAATTTTTATACTATCTTTTCTCTGTCTGTAAATATTTCTGTTTTACAGTCTGGAAACAGCTGTGAACAAGATAACTAATGAAAAAATTGCCACAAACACAATAAGTCACACCTAGTGGTCAGTTTGTGGCCCCAGCTGAAGAGAAATCTTTTGCATGTGTGAAATTTATGTTACCTTATCACAATATACTGCTTCACAGATGCTATTTTCTTTTTTTCTCAGATAAAACTGTTTACTAAGATAGAGAAAAGGAAAAGGATAATAGTTATGAATATATATAGTTATGAATATATAGATGTATATTTGAATGTATATAGCAGGTGATGCACAAGCAATTGCTCACAACCACCCATGGAGTAATGCTCAGCTAGCCCCCTACAGTGAGTGGAGGAGAGATGAACTCCTATCCCCTTCAGAACTCTCTCTTGCATGATGCCATATGGTAGGAAATATCCTTTTGGTCAGTTTAAGTCAGCTCTCCTGATTCTGTCCCCTTCCAGTTCCTTGCTCCACTCCCAGACCTTCACTGAGAAGTCGCAATAGCCTTGGTTCTGTCCAACACTGCTTAGTGGCAACTAGAAACATCGGTATGTCATAAACATTGTTTTTCTCCTAGAACCAAAACATAGCATATCAGACACTCTGAAGAAAACAATCTGGCCCCAGCTGAAACTAAGACAATATCCAACTTTATTCCATACCATTTATATCATGCACAGGTCCCATTTTTATTTTATTTTATTTTATTTTTAATATACATATATATGCAATCATATTAGTAGTCTATGGCCACCCATGCACATTGTCCATGGCATTCATTTAGTTCATAACTTTGGGCTCCATCTCTCTTAACAGTCCTTCAGTGCAAGAGAGATGATTCACAGTCTTGGGTTACTGCTGAAGCTAGTTCTGGTTCCATCAGAATTCATTCTTCTTTAACCCGGGTGATTCTTACTGTAATACTCTTAAGAACATATAGCAACCATGATAATGATGACATGCAGTATCATGTAGTAGTTGAACATCATGCAATTTAAATTGTTGGCTGTTCTCATCCAGCATCAAATCACCTTGAGGTACACAATGGACATTCCCATCCTTCCCTTCATCCTAGCATGAAAGAAAGGCACTAAAAGGCATCAGGAAAAGCTATAGTTGTCCACTAGCAGGCCTGACCTAAGGCAGACCTGCAGCCACCACCTGACTGGATGTAACCAAAGATAGAGTTACCTTGGAGGCCCTCCCAAAAACTTCTCCCATTGCTATGGTGATTTCTTAAACAAGATGGTGCATACAACAACTGCAAAGGAAAAAGAAATTTGCTATAATTAGGTATTATTTCTAAGATGGTGAGTTGATGTAAACGAAGCTTGGGTTATCAGTTCTTAGTTGAGATATTGCATGTCCTCACAAGTTACTTTCTGCAATCAATTCAACTACTATTTGCTGCTTAGGTGATGGCAAGCATTTTAATGTCTTTATGTCCTGTCCTTATCCCTAATCAATATAACAATTATCTATACTATCTATTCTGGATGGGAGAAAGTAACAAATTCCTTCATTCATTTGGTAGACTAAGATAAAGTTAGAATCCATAGTTTCCTACTGATTACAGTATTGCAGTTTTTAATGTTTTCAGAATGCACTGATGTTGTAGTAGAACTTCTAAACTGGTTAAAGTTACAATCTATACTAGGAAGGCCATAAGCATACATCCTTTATGAACAGAATGGCTGTAGTATGGTTGAATTAAACATCAAGCATAAAGGAAGAAGAATCTGTTCTTGATGCAGTGCTTCTTCTTTATGTGATCACTGTGAAAAATGCTCTGAAGCCTGATCACTGCTGGGAGGACAGGCACAGGCATCTGTGGGTTACTGCAGTGAGCACGCTGCAGCTCAGCCACCTGCCAAGCAAGCTACTCATAAGTTGTTTGGTTTTGAATGGTGTTGTTAGAAGACTGGCTGGGGAAAGAGAGTTTGTAGCACGGTGGAGAAGATTGTGTTCTTATTATTGTTCCCATGCTCTTTTATAAATATACTTTTTATAAGAGACTTTTTATAAGGGAATATTGCGACAGAAGAAGGGGAAATGGTTTTAAAGTGGAAGAGGGTAAATTTAGACTAAATATTAAGAAGAAATTCTTTACTGTGAGGCTGGTGAGACACTGGAACAGGTAGCCCAGAGAGGCTGTGGATGCCCCTTCCCTGGAAGCATTCAAGGCCAGGCTGGATGGGGCTGTGAGCAACATGGTCTAGAGGGAGGTGTCCCTGCCTACAGCAGTGGGTTGGAACTAGGTGATCTTAAAGGTCTCGTCCAACACAAACCATTCTATGATTCCATGATTATTTTGTCTTATCTCTTAATGTTTGCATTTTCATAGAATCAAAGAATCATAGAATGGCCTGGGTTGAAAAGGACCACAATGATCATCTAGTTTCAACCCCCCTGCTATGTGCAGGGTCGCCAACCACTAGACCAGGATGCCCAGAGCCACTCAACCACAACACAAAATTTGGTGCATTTTCTGAGATGGAAATCTCCTCAGTCCTTAAAAACACTAAGTCATTATATTTTGTAGGAGACTTTAGGCATAAATAAGCAGCTATAAGGCATAAAGTTTCTGTTCAGAGCTCCAGCCAGAGTCTAGGGCAGCTGTGCTATTCTGGAAAAGCAGGAGAAACATTATGTGATTCTTTCTTTTGGTGAGCCCTATCACCAAATGCTGGGTCCTCTAGCCCTCTTTCTAAGTCAGCATGTCTTCCTAGTATTGCTACTAACTGTGGAGTGGGGAAGGTGAACTAGGAGGAATTTCAAGCTTTTTAATTACTTATTAAATAATGGACACTACCACTTTTAAGTATTGCAAAACAGTCCTTTTTCTTTTATTCTACATATAAGTTGAATCTTATTTATTTAATTTTTGGGTAGTTTTAAGCTCTAATCATACAAGCTGTTTTGCACATAACTCTATACAATCTTAATAAAGGACTGAGAATTTTAAAACTGCTCACAGCTTCTCTTTTTCACTTGAATTTTCTCAAAATAATAAGCAGAAAAGTCTAATTGTTTTGACAAGCTCATTCAGACACAGGTTTTTGGCTGTAATTTGCCATTATTTACTGGAGCATTCTGTTCTCGCAGAGGAAAAGGCTGAAACAAGTCCTAAGTACTTTCTGCATGATGAAACAAGTCATTTGAAAAAAAACATATATAATCTATATATTCTGTTTATTTAGCAAGTTGGTGACTTGGTCTATACTAATGAAGTCTACAAAGGACTGTGAATAATGGAGAAAATTTGTGATCATCTGTCTGAAGTATGATGTGTTATTTTTATTCAGTATTTATAAGATCACCAAGACAACTATTAGGAAATGAAGGGAAAATCAGAGCCTCAAATAATTTTGATTTTAAAAAGAATAAGAAATTATAGAACTTCTTTGAATGCATTTAGAAGATGGCATGTTTCACAGCAGGGATTTTCATGCATTTTGTATCGTTAAATTTCTTACTGAAAGCCAAGCTAATGAAAGTGGATGTAGTAGCCTTGCATGTAGGGTTATTATGCTGCTGTTTAAAATCCCACAGTAGAAACTTTTGGGATAGTGAATAGAGGCCTGCTAAATACATTATATGGTGGCTTGGGGAGTAGAACTACTGAGAGTATAAATGATCTGGGCTCGGACCAGTGCAGAACTGGCTAGAAGAGAATTTTTATTTATCTTTGTGCAACAGACCTTTTGTGTACAACAGACACTCATGGAAAAAAAGGAGCACTGAACAGTATTACAGAAATCTTCCTAATGATTTGACTTTCTCCATACCTTGACTAGACAATTTGTGTGATTTCTCTTGTGCTATGAAGTAATGACATACCAGATGTTTAAATGTTGCTTCAGAACTTCAGCCTTTTCAAAAGGCATTTGTGGTTTGTAATTCCTGATATATGCAGATTCAGCCAGAGAATGCTCTTGTAAGGACTCTCTGTGCTCTGAAGTGCACTTAGAAATCTTTGCAGAGTGTGCACATAAACACAGCAGCAGGGTTTAGGGTCTACTGATTCTGAAGCTAGAAGGGATTATACTTTCAGGGATCATTTCTGTTGGCAACTAAAGGACTGTGATCAAAAATGTCTTGTGTCAGAGACCATGAGGAGGGACAATGTGTTGCCTCTCCTGAATATGGAGGGCTGGACTAGATGATCTCCAGTGGTATCTTCCAATCCCTACAATTCTGTGATTCTATGACATTAGTTAAATGCCTTCAGCTTGCTACAGCCAAAGGAGAAATGCTATGAAACAGCACTACATCTTGCTTACCAGTATCTATAACCGGATATCAGATGTGAAACAAAGTTGAACAATTATAACTAAAAAAAACCACTCAAGTCACTAAAGGCATCTAGAGATGCTGAGTATCATTACTAAAATCTTTACTGATTTTAGTTTGGTGGTTTTTAGCTGACTGTATTTCTTAAAATGTGGAGCAGTATCAGTTTGTATTAACAGAAATTTCACATTTAGAGCTTCAAAATTAAAACTCAGTGCAAAAAGCTGACAAAATTTAATGATGTTTAAATTATATTCATTTGATCATGTACATTTTCATTTAAAATAACATTTCTGTCTAGGGAATTACTGGTACTAGAAAACCACTTAGGGTGCCTAATCACTGAACAAGGCTACATTGTGGTACTCAAATGACTTATTTTCTTTAGCTTACAATATGAACATGGTTCTAAAAGATTTTCATCCGCTTACTAAAAGTTCAAGCTGCTTTTAATTGCCAGGGCAATAGCCTCCTTTCAGACTAAGACAGGCACTCCTTTCTCTTTAAAATCTATTTCAAGACTAAAAAAAGATAACTTAGTTAAAAATGGATGAATACAGAGGACAGTATAAAGGTGAAATGAATAAGAAAGTTAATATAAAGTGACAGTGTGACTTAGACATAAAAGATACTTTTTTTTTCAAACAGCATTTTTTATCAAAATCTTGTGCTACCAAGTGTACTCAGATTATTTCAAGTGAAATAATATTAGGTCACTGAAAAGGGAAAAATGAAACATCTTTGCCAAAATCTGCCCTTAGAAGTATATACAGAACTTATAAGGGCAGAATCTGGGAGAAGACATTCTTTCCATGGTACTACAGCAAAAATACCCTTTAAGTCAGTAATGGAAATCAAGGAGTCTAAGTCCAGGAATGTGTATAGCAGAGCTGAAGTCTTTCCAACCTTGTGATAGAATGTGATGTGTTAGCTAGAAGTCCCGTCTGCAAGAGATTTCATTGGAAATGGAAACATCATAAAATCATATTTCCCTGCAGGCTTTTTCTCCCAAGTGTTATCTATACTAGAATCTGTTTGGTAACCTGATGCAGTTTGCCCTAAATAGTAATTTCTAAACTCTTTACCATGATGCGGACCTTCGTGAAACTGAGAAAACACAGTCTAACAGCAATACCTGGAAGTCTTGCTTTCTTGAACTCTGACTGAGTGCTCCATCTATCCCCTTCAGTCTTCAGGTTGCAACAACGTTGTGGTGGTTCTGGGAGACAGACTATGGCTCAGAAGCAAGAGTGAAAGGAATTGAACGAGGAAGAAGAAAATTATACTTCAGAAGTTGTTAGAAACTACTAACCTAAATTTTCTCCTTTCTGAAAACTGTTCTGACATATCTAAGCATATCTAAGGGACCTCTGCCTCAGTCAGTCTGTTTAGGGTCATCCACTGTGAGGAGGAAGAAGTTATCAGTCAAAAACAACTAAACCGTCAAACCAGATTTCTTCTTAGGACAATAACCAATGTTCATGATTTATTTAGAATTGTTATCAAATCTTGGCTGGAATGGTATACATCTCAAAAATTATTTTTGATCCTGGATGCAGTGAAATCATAAGTTATCGTGCCATAGAGCTGAAAAATAATTAAAGATTTTGTTTCTGGTTACTGAAAAATACTCAGTTTTAATTTTTCTCCATCTCTATTCATGATTTTGAATATTGAGGTGTATGAAGTTGATTTTAACTAGAGAAAATTAAATAGAATTTTGAAGAAAGAGGATGTATGAGAAATCTGTTACTAACTGAGCTTAGAAAGAACAGAGAATTACTTAGATTTAGTAAATCTAAATTAGTTAGATTTACTAACTAATAGTTTGTAAATCCCAGAGTATCTTGAGAACAAAACCATGCTGTATAGATTCCTCTTGGAATGGATGTTGTACATATGAACATTAATCATGTCAATCTACCATATACAACTGCGGACGTGATCATAGCAAAAGGCTTTATAAAAATCACAGAAAAATCAATTTTAAAAAAGCTCTAAAAAGATGTGGAATTGTGTCAAAGTTCTGAGAAAAGACTGGGAATAAAAGAAAATTGATAAAAAGTAAGAGGGCAGAAAAACTTTTTTTTTTTTTTTTTTTTTACGTGATATTGCTGAAATTCAAATAAGTCTCTGAATCTGCAGAGAAAAAGCTTTCCTGAAAACTACAATTACAAATGCACATAAAATACTGCCTGAATTCAGCCCAAACTTCCTCACTTATTTTTTCCCAGCAATGGAAGCACAGTGCAATATTAAATGAGTTCTGTCATACACGCTCCCTATGGAATACAGGGTGAAAAGTAATTTTATAATATTTCATTTTCTATGGCAGCTTGAGCTTTAAATCCACATTTAAGTAGCTAAAACAGAGCTTGGTTTTGGGAAATCCAATAAGATATTAAGTGCCTGTTTGTCCCATTGTCTTTAACAGGATTGAGCACAAGCTTGAAAGCTCAACAAAAGCTTGAATACTATTTTGAATAGGAAACCCTGAACTGTTGGATTTAAAACTAAAACATCAGGGCTATTTATCCTTTAGTAGAGACACTGGTTAGTGGTTATGAATATTGTTTTGCTAATCACACTGGAAACCTGAGGCAATGCAGCAAACTATAGATTGTCTTATGAACTGAGGATTTGTGCGCATGTGTTTTAGAAGAAACAAGAAAAGCCAAAAAAACAAAAACAACAACAATAACAACAACAACAAAACTATCGAACTAAATAGACAAATAAATTGCCCACTTTAAGATTTAAATGTTACTGATAAGACTTTGAAGTTCACAACTTAATTAGATTTATGCTGTATTGGGGAACCATCAGAGAACACATTATGAGATGAATGAAGTAGAGACATAAGTATACATATTTGTTTCACATTTGATTCTACTTGGTTGGCAACATTTTTTTCTGCAAAGCTGACTTGATAGTACAAAAACCATCTTTGAGGAAAAAATATGAAAGAAAACACTGTTCTCAGGCCTTCTTCTTTCACACCTCTTTGACAGTGTGAAGAGACTGTAAAGATGGTGTAAATAACAGAGAAAAATTGGGCTTGTTAATTACTACTGAGCACATTACTTGCTCTCATGAGTAATTCCACTGGAGTCAGGGTATAAATCACTGTGCTTGGTTGTAAATGTTTTCAAGACTGGGAAGTCTTCTGAGTCTTCTGGGATATTTCGCTGTGTGTGTGTCAATTACACTTTTACAACTCATCTCTCTTGTGTGCATTTTCCCAGCAGCAGCTCCCTTTCCTACTAAGCTATGCTGGCCCAGAAGGCCACGGGATGTGCCTGTTAAGCAAGAATACAGTGCATTATGCTCAGAAAGGTCTTAAAAAAAATTTAACTGTTTTTAGAAGTGTGGGGTTTCTTCAATAAAAGCTTTGTTCTGCAAACCTGTCATAAGAAGTTTATGACTGACCTTGCTACTTTAGCATATGTTGAAATCTCTCAAAGGAACAGATATGTAAAATGATGCAATGCCAACTCATAATAGTTTTATTCAAAGGGTAAAACTACAGGTTTAGGAACAAAGTGCTGAGGCAACCTGACCCCTTTCTCCTTTATTTCTGGTGGTATAAATTAGTATGAGGATTTACATTATTTAAAAAACAAAGAATAAGAAAAAGAGAGAAAAAGAGAAGAGACTACCCAAAACCCATGGAGGTTTTGAGAGCATAAATAAATGTCTGCACCTGGCACACACCTGCTGCCTGAGGGATGAGAGACTGGAGAGCAGCTCCTCAGAAAGGGGCCTGGGGCTTCCATCTGACAGCAAGTTGAATCTGAGGGATCTGTGCATGCTGGCAGCCAAAGGGGCCAACCGTTACCTGGGATGCACCAGGCCAGAACTGCCAGCTGGGCAAGGGAAGAGATTGACTGCTCTGTTCTGTGCTACACCTCAAGCACAAGGTGTGGGTTTAGGCACTACAGTATATTGATACAAAACTAAGAGCATCCAAAGAAGGGTTATGAGGACGGTGAAGTGTCTAGAGGGCAAGATGTATGAAAAGCTGCTTAGATCCTTTGGTTTGCTCAGCCCAGAGCAGAGGACCTAAGGGGAGGCCTGATGGTGGCTGCAGCTCCTCACAGGGAGCGGAGGGGCAGCGCTGAGCTCTGCTCTCTGTGACAGCGACAGGGCCCGAGGGAACAGCATGGAGCTGTGTCAGGGGAGGGGCAGCTGGGGGTTGGGGACAGGGTCTGCACCAGAGGGCAGTGGGGCATGGAACAGCAAACCCAGCACAGTGGGCATGGCCCTGAGAGACTGGACTTCAAGGAGTGTTTGGACAGTGATATTAGACATAGGATTTGGATGTTGAATGGCTCTGTGTAGATCCAGGAGTTGGACTCAGTGATGCTTGTGTCCCCTTTCCAACTTGGGATATTCTGTTCTGTTGTGGTTATTTTAAATTTTGAGGAAATAATATTGTACGCTTTAGGAAAAATAGTCTGGGTCTATAAATCTAAAGGCTTTTGTATTTATTTTTGTTTTGTTTTTCATTTGCTCTCAGCACGTTTTTCAATTTACAAATAGAGAAAAGACAAGTTAGTATATAAATGTTTTGCTGTCACTGTACCTCACCGGCAGTTTCTCATAGTGGACATGGACTCTGTGAATTCCCAGTGAATTTCCATTCTTGTATGATGTTGATTTTTTTTTTCTGTTACCTCCCATCTTCTTTCTTAGCCTATAACCGGATCATACACACTGCATTGTTAAACAGGCATATACCATTGACTATAGGAAGATATAGTTTAGTAAGCATTTAATTTGACTCCTGTTTTAGTTGCTTTTAAAAAAAGTTCTAAACTGTTGCTCCCTCACTAGAGAGAAAAAAAATTCACACAGCTACATCTGGCACTCAGCAATCTCATCAGAGGACTGGAAAAAATCTATTCATTATTAGAAAAATTGTCTATTGTTAATGGAGTAAGCAATGGATTCCTGTTCTCATCTCAACTGGGAATGAAGCTGGCTTGTGTGTTTGAACAGAGGTGACAAAAAACATTTTTTGATTGAATTCGCAGAGCATCTGCTTGCACAATCAATCCAAAATATCTTTATGCATAGTACTAACTTGCACTGGATTGAATTCTTTTTTCTGTGTCGTATGCCAACAAAACTTGTCATCTGTACCCTGACAGCCTATATCTGAACATAATGTGATCTTGGTACATATTTTTGTCACTTTGACTGTCTTCAGAGTGGACGGATGATTTTTAACTTTATTTTTTGCTGGTTTTTTTTAAGCCATTCCTCTTATGTTTATTTTAACTGAAACAAGATTCAAATGTCAAAGTTTCCAATTTATTGCTGTGATAAATTTATGGTTACACAAATTAAAAAAAAAAAAAAAATCATTTTGAGGCATGGAGAGGAAGAATTTCTTAATCTTTTTTCCTTCTTCATTTTCTCCTTTGATTTTCCAAAAGTTTTATTTTTATTTTCACTTTATCGAGAAACCTACAAGTGATTGCAGAACTTACCAATTGAACGAGGAAGAATTCTTTTTTTTCCTTACTTTTTTTTTTCTTTTCTATAGACTGTGATTTCCTCTGCCCTATTTAAGATATAAAAGCATACTTTAACAATTTAACAACTCACATTATTTATACACATGCTTAAGAAAAATCCAAATGCACTGGGTCAGAATTACATGTGATATCACCTAGAATTGCTCTCCTGACATTTGGAAGATACAAATTAAACAGGATAAGGTACTATTGTTACTAATAGCAGTGCAGAAGTAGCTTGTGTCTGAAAGAGAGAGCCCCCTTTTGCACTAACTACAATACAAGTGAACAGCACTTCAAATTATTTATGTCTTAATTAAAAAAAGCAAGACTAGGTAAAAGGGCAGCAGTCACAAACAAATGAAAATGTGTGTCCAAAGTCATACGGAAGATTAACACCTGAAATGTGATTTAAACCTGTATTTCCTTAGTCTGTGTCTAACACTCTCTACTCTATGCACACTCCCATCTTTTCTTTCATATACTTCACTGTGTGACATGCAAGTTAAAACATCCTCAGTGCTTTCTCAGCTGTGCATAGTCTAATATTTAAGAATGCATGTACATTCACACAGACAGCAGAGTGCTTGATTTGCAATAGGATATGAGAGCACATAAATAGCTAGTGAGACACAAGGTACTGTCAGTGCCTGTAAATACCAGAGATGCATGCAATCAAGGTGACTACATAAATGACATAGATGCACTGTTTTGCAGGTGCAGTTTTGCAAAGCCAGGTGAGGGAAAAAGTCACAACACATGAATCATTTTAGCTCCTGAGTATAACTCTCTGCTGTCAATTCCAGTTCTGTTTGTCATCAGACAAAGACACTCAAGACAGTAAACCATTACAGCTCTGCATTCTTCTATCCCCAAGGGGGCCTTTTTAAAGAGGCAAATTGATTTTTGCCACCAGACAGTGAGTCATGCATACAAACTAGGAGAGTACTTATGAATCCCTATATTCATTTCCCCATGGTGCTTGGTAAGGTGAGTTGTTTGCCTGATTTGTTTAAGAATACGTTTTGGGAAAGAAACAAAACAAAGCAAAACACAAAACCCTAATGTTTTTAACCCCTGCCTCAAGAATACAATATATCTGTCAGCATTGAAATAAATGCTTTCATTCCCTATGGAGAGCTTGCATTTTTGGTTTACACAGAATTGATATGATCAAATAGTTTTCCATGTGCTATGTGTAGGACTTTTTAAACCAATCTACATGGCTATTTTCAGGGGAAAAAAATGAAGAAAAAAAGAAACAAATCCCAAATAAAAGGTTCTGTTGTCTGCAGTGGTATTTGAAACTATTTGATGTGCCCTAGGGTGCCCGAGGTCTACGCTGGGCCTATTGTAAGACCTGTATCCTTCCAGAGAGGCAATTGGAGCCTAGGTGCAAAGAAATTGAAAGCACACTAGATAAACTAAGCATATCTCTATTCAAAGTCTAAAACTGACTTTGTCTCATTCTTCAGACTTAGAGATCCTGGATTTTCGTAGCTCATTCTTCTTCACAAACAGTTTTCTTGCTGCAAGTGCCTTTGTTTTTCTTTCTTTTGTTGCTTGGGGTTATTTTTCAGTCACTTAATGAAAATATATGTTGTTTTAAAAATACTGATATTATAATTCAATGTTACTAAGACAGTTTTAGATTTAGGTTAGATTTGTAAGTTTTCAGTGGTGCAAAAAGAATGAGCAGAAAAATCATTGCCTACACTGTCAGACCTCCAGGATGCACTGAAAGTTGCACCTATTGATAGCAGATAAAGTGGGCTTGCAGGAGAAGGGAAGTGGAGACTGGGGAGAATAGAGGTTAGTTTCTGAAAGCTGCGACTGCCTTTGCTTTTTGTTGCTCATTCCACAATATCTGCATGCCCTTCTTGCTTTCCCCCTTCTCCCCTTTTTTTCCCTCATCAATAACCACATAATGCAGATAATTTCAATATATATAAAAATAAAGCATTTCAACTTTTTTCACTTCCCTGCAGAGGTACACATTCCATCCCGTTACTGCATTTAGTTTTTAAACAATGACGTATTAATAAAAAATGTATAAATTTTAACCTAATCTCCCATCTAAAATGTATTATACATTCAACTCAAGCCTAGTGCAGTATGATACATATTTAAACCTATTATACAGCACACGAAACAGGAACATTCAAATTTCATTTTTTTTATTAATATATGCAAACCTATATAAGAGTTAAAAATAGTCCTTATTTAGGCTGAACACAAGACAGTCAGATTTTAGACCACCTGGTGTAGCTGGTAGAATGTGTTGGACGCCTGTGGAGAGAGCAAACTGCCTTGAGAAGAGCTACCCAGCCTGTATAAAGTATTGTAGCTCTTTCTGTCTTAAGCTAAGCCTTAACGATTAATACCCACTGAGGATTTCATCTTGGATGAAAAGCTCAGTCCAATTGGATGGTCAGCTGCTGACAGAAACAATGCACTCTGTGAGTCATAGGGATCACATTTCAAATGCACCACTATTATTTCATCTGATTTAATGGGAAATGTGCCATACAACACAGAAAGCTTTTCACAGAACAAAGTAGTAGGAAGTGGAAGTTACATATTTCTATCACACAAAGTTCCCTGGAAATGTAATGATCCAGTACATATTTTTCTTTAACTTCTACATACCCCAGATACCTAGGAATTCTTTTATTTTTTCTTTCTTCTAGATGTTTTGTATTCATAGTCATTCCTAAATTCACAATGATCTTAAATATTTTGAAATGCTCACAGATCCTATATCTCAACTAAATGCAAAACATAAAACAGTTACAAAAGTCAAAGGCAGCTTTGTATTATGAAGACAGAGTTTTATGTTTACTGGTATAATATTGGACCTTGAATTTAAGAAAACATAGAAATACTTCAAAGGATGACTGACTGATGGAACAGACTGAAATAAGGAGAGAAAGAAAAATAAATCTGTATACATCTATCAGTGAGTTTTTAAAAATTACAGAGGAGCAATTGGGATGGAAAAAATATAAAGAGAAAATTGGAATAGAGGGAGTGAAAGAAAAAGCTGCTGAGTGAGTCAGAGGACAAAAAGATACAAAGCAGTCAAGAAATTAAAAATAATTAATGAATGGGGAAAATAAAGAGGATGTGCATATTATTCTTGTTAGAAAGGAATTACAATGATGTGATGAGGACAAAACAGAAAACAAATAAAATCTTAGCACTGATTTATGCCATATATTTGAGAGGTCATATTTGTATGTTTTCATGAGAAGACTGCATTGTACATTTTGGCTCATGTTGAGTTTTTCATTTAACAGAACCCATAGAGCAACAGGGCTGCTCTCAAGCAGTTCTTGTCTGTACACATATGTGGGATTGCCCCAGCCCAAGTACAGCACCTTGCACTTGGCCTTGTTGAACTCCATTAGATTCGCATAGGCCAACTTCTCAAGCTTGTCTTTTTTTTCCCTTTTTTTCTTTTTTTTTTCTTTTTTTCTTTTTTAAATTACAAAGGCAAAACAAAACAAAACACAAATCTCTTTATTTTGGGAGTAATTGCCCCCCTTTTTAATACAAATCTCCTTATTTTGACTCTGTTCCACACAGCAGATGTAACAACACTTGTGTGCAAGAGAACACGTATGTCCATATGATGACATGCGTGTATAGGACTGTGACACACGAGTGAGTCCCTTTAGATGTCACTATCAGCAAGCAGCAGGCTGGGGATCTCCCTAGTGATGGGGAAGAAGCATCCTAAGTCGAGGTACTGCAGCTGTCATTCCATCACCTCTACCTCAAACAGGAAGTGGTGCACCATAGGAATTCCTTGCCCATCTTCACCCCAGAGATTGGCTCCTTGAGCAGCTCTAGAGGGGTGCCCAAGGATCTCGCCAGTGTGCAGCAGCTCTACTCAACACAGGCACAGTAGCAGACAGGCCGTGAAGTCACATGTTCGATGAGGCCCAGATGTGAAGTGAGAACCAAGCAGAAGGCCACAGGCTGTGGATGTGGGAGCTGAAGAAGTTGTGGGTGAGCAGCTTTATCACAATATTAGTTGTGATAATTGTGCTGGCTGTGTTCCCTCCCAAACTCCTGTCCATTCCCAGCCTACTTTCTCAGTGGTCAGTGTGAAAAACAGGAATTATCTTCCAAATATTTTTACTTGTATACTTAGTAGGCTACCTTATTTTTGATGTAAATGTTGGCAATTCTTTTCAGACATACTGAAAATAAATATGCCTAATGGGAAGCATTAGTCTAATCCACCATGACCTTCAAGGCCTTCCATGCAAAGCTGCTTTCCAGAAAGTGGTTAGATTTCTCCAGGTAGAGGACTTGGCATTTCATGTGGTTAAATTCCATGAGATTCCTTTCATGGAGCCTCATGGCCAATTTCTCTGGCCCATCAGGGTCCCTCTGAATGGAGCATAATTGCCTAGTGTGTCAGCATGGTGTGTCAGCACCAGCTCACTGCCAAGTGCTCACTGCCACTCACTCACTGCTCCTTGCCACCACAATGAGAAAAAATAGAATAAGAGTGAGAAATCTTGTGGGTCAAAATAAAGACAGTAAGATCACTTACCAGTTACTGATATAGGCAGGAGAGCCTTGCCTTTGAGGAATTTAGCTTAGCTTATTGCCATTTAATATAAATATTTGAGTACTGATTTTGGTTTTGAGAAACAAAAACAAACAAACAAAAACAGAAATACTTACACACTTGGGGAAAACACTACTCCTTTGCCTCTCCAAGGCTCAGTTTTACCCCAGACTCCTCCCACCTTGTTACTGATACAGGTTATACTCAGCAAGACAATCTGTGCTGCAGGGAATGATAGTAGTCTTCTTTCTGCTGGTCTGGCCGTCTTGTGCTTTTCCTCTGCTCTGGTGTGAATCCTTCACAGGCTGCAGCCTCTTCTAACTGCTCTGATTTGGGTTCATTGATGTGCCCACACAACAAAGTCAATCACTCCTCTCAGTTTTTTTATCATCTGCAAACTTGCTAGGGTTGCTCTTTGTCCAATTATCAAGATCATTAATAAAGATGTTAAACACTACTGGCCCTGCTATTGCCTCTCCTCCAAGTGGGGATCCATTAGTGCCTGGTTGCCAGCTGGAGTTTGTGCCACTGGCCTCAACTCTTTGAACTTGACTGTTCAGATTGCCTTCAGTCCATTTATCTAGTCTGCCTATATCTGTAAAATCTGTCTAGACTTTTATAAACCCTATGTAGATTTTATCATTTCATCAACCTGGAAGTTATGGAAGACAATGTTAAAAGACTTATGCAGGTGCAATGTAAGAAAAAATAACAAGCAACTTCAAATTTAAACTGAAAAGAAAGGTGAAAAAAATCAAGCGAAAAAAGATTACCCTCTCTATATCTCTCTATATCATAGCTAGGAACAGATTAAGTGATTTTCCTAACACCTCTGAGGCCATCTGAGACAGAGAGAGTCATTAAGCCTATGTGCCCTGAACCAATTCTCACATTACAGATGAACTTTTCCACTTTGCAATCATTTTTTTATTTATTATCTACTCCGCCTTGAAGCTGTTCTCATTCAACCATATTTTGGAACTATACTTACAACTGACCACTCATATCTCATTTTTCACAGTCCTGGAAGAGCCTGAGTATCATTCTTGCTGCTCTCTTCCCTATCACACACCAAGTGAACTGCAGTAGTTGTAAAGTACTGCTGAGCTGACAGGTTGGAGTTGCTGCTGACACTGTAGAAAAAAGACTTCCTGAAAGGTTAACACCTACATTTTTATCAAAGAAAAAAATAAATTATTTGAACAGTTCTGTCTGGATCTACAGGTCTTTGAGATAATATGCGGAATCACTTAATCCTTCTAAAACCATCTTATTTTAACTTTTATATAATCATCTGCTCATGAAAGTCCACCTCACACTTCAGGAACAGTTAGGGATGGTAGTAAGACTGATGGGGCTGAGTGTGAGCACAAGTTAGGAAGACTCAGTGCAAAAACAGGAAGAAGCCTTATTCCAGGAAGAAAAATACTTGGATGCTTACACTTTTTGATGGATCCAAACCACATATTTCTAGGTTGTTTCTAATATGCATGAATCAAGTAATGTAAAATAAAATAAAATAAAATAAAATAAAAAACCCTGAAACAAACATAATTAGCTTGCTGAATACTTTTTTAAAAAGTAGTAAACATGTTGACTGAGACCATTTTAGGGAAAATATTATAATTGTAGTTGTAACACATAACTTCGAAATCAATTAGACTTGACTGTTTTTCTCATGTGACTCTTGTAATGGAGCACATCGATCCGTTTTGTGCAAGATAAGTACTTACAATTAAATTTAGATTTTGTTATGCTACCAGCAAGGGGCAATAAGTGAAAAGTAACACCCTACTTAAAAATATAACCTTGTTTAAAAGGATAGAAAAGGCTTAACAATTTACAAAATAAAATAAAATAAAATCATTTATGATCCAAAATAAAACCCCTAAATAATTGTGCTGTTTCTATTGATGCAAATGTATGAAAAATTACTGAATCAACATGATGTTAAAGAACTGCCAGTCAAGAGGGCATGGAATATATAACAAGCAGGAAAGCCAAATAAACTATAACCTTGTAGTCACAAAATACACTGCTCTTTTCCTAGCCCAAGGATCTGTCTGCACTTCAAATTAGATTTGAATCCAGTTAATGACATGGCATCTCCAGAAAGCTATTCTAAATATTGGCTGAATGTAGGGGCATAATCTTGGCTCATACATGAAAAGGAAAACAAAACAAATGAAGAAACAAAAAGGTGCTGCATGGATAGAATTGTGTGCAAAACAAAGAGGTCAGATTAGAGGGCCATTGGTATGTATGGGGTTGTGTTTCCTGCTTGAGGCACGTTATATTAATAGACAAATGCTCAGCCTCTTTCCAGCTCATAAAAGATTTTATTTTGCTGTATATTCAGAAGACTTTCAAAAAAGGAAAATATAATATTCTCTCAACTTTGATGTTTAACAAAAGAAATCTGAGTGTACTAAGCTACGTTGCAGAGGCTTCTTTTCTGTATGTTCCAGGCTTTGACACTTATGCTACAGGTTTCACACTTGATTTTAAAAAGGTAAAATGGAATCATCAATAGACACCCCCTAGAAAAGATGCACTAGGTGTTTTGGTTTTTTTGTGTGTGTGTGGAACAGTTGCAGTTGCAACGACTTTATATGGTCTGAGTAACTGCATGCACCCTATGTTGAATATTGAATTTTACTGTATGAAAAAGCATTGTTTCCCAAACACAGTATATTTCTTTCTTTACACTTCAGTACAACCCATCATTAGGAACCTATGAAGCAGGAAAAACAAAATTGACAGAAAGGATTCATTTTAAAATACAACTAGACATCACGTTCTCTCACTTGAAACAGAATGAAACAACAATAATTGCAATGTTAGCTGAACCTGCAGAACGGTAACCAGCTAACCCTAATTGAATGTTGCCTTTGTGTTATCAAAAAGGTAGATTTGGCATTTACCACTTTTCTTACCTGAATCAGCACATGAAATTGTCTTCCTCTCAGTCAATTACCAAGTACTTCTGTTATAAATGACAACAGACTGTCAGGAACTCTTGCTCTACAAAAGCTTATTTTGAACTCACCAGCTGTTTAATACATATCTGATCTCCAAGAACTTTCTTCTTTCGTATTTTCCAGTACATGTATATAAACATATGATGATTAAATTGTTTACTCCAAATACACGATAATCCTGTATTGGGATAAATAAGATAATCTGTTCTCAACATCGGGATCTGTTCTCAAGGAAAAAGGAGCAGAGCAGAGCTGGCAGATCTTTAAGGAAGCCTTTTCTTAAGGCACAAGAGCTCTTTACCCCCAGGTGTAGGAAGTCAGGAAAGGAAAGCAAGAGACCAGCATGGCTGAACAGGGACCTACTGGTCAAACTGGAGAGCAAGAGGAGAATGCACAAGCAGTGGAAGCAGGGACAGGTAACCTGAGAGGAATATAGGGATGCTGCTAGGCTCTGTAAAGATTGGGTCAGGAAGGCCCAGGCCCGAATAGAAGTGGACTCGGCAAGGGGTGCAAAGAAGGATAGGAAAGGCTTCTATAAGTACATCAACTGGAAAAGGAAAGTCCAGGAAGGCTTACCCTCCCTAGTAATTTATATAGACAGGCTAGTAACAGCAGACAAGGAGAAGGCTGAGGTATTCAAGCACTTTTTTGATTCAATTTTCACTAGCAACTACTCCATGCACAGCCCTCAAGCAGATGGTTTAGAAGGTGGAAACTGGGGGATTGATGTCTCTCCTGCTGTAATCAAAGGTCAGGTTCATGATCACCAGGGAAATCTGAACATCTGTAGGTCTATGAGTCCCAATGAGACGCATCCCAGAGTCCTGAGGGAAATGGCTGATGTAATCACCAAGCCACTGTTGAAGATATTTGAAAAGTCATGGTGGTCAGGTGAAGTCTCTGGTGACTGGAAAAAAAGACAACATCACACGCTTTTTTAAGAAGGGTAGAAAGGACAATCAAAGACGTAGATTTGATGGGTGGACTGTTTGATGGATGAGGAATTTGTTGTGAGATCATACCCATTGAACCCAAGGTTCAGTGTCTGGATGGAGATCACTGAAAAGTTGTCTCCCTCAAGAGGAAGATCTGCAACCAATTCTCTTTAACATCTTCATCAATTATATCAACAGTGGAATTGAGTGTGCCCTCAGCAAGCGTGCAGATGACATCAAGCTGTGTGGTGCATTTGACATGAGAGACCTAGACAGGCTTGAGCAGTGGGCCAGGTGAACATAATGAAGTTCAACAAATCCAAGTGCAAGGTCTTGCATCTTGATCATAGCAACCCCCACTATCAGTACAAGCTAGGGCATGTAAGGATGAAGTACAGCCCTGCTGAAAATGGCCTAGGGGTACTGATGGTTTGCAAGCAGGACGAGTCAGCAATGTGCCCCCCCCCAAAAAATGTATCCTGGGCTGCATCCAAAGAGGTGTATTCAGCAGGTTGAGGGAGGTGATCCTGCCCCTCTACTCTGTGCTGGTAAGACCACACCTGGAGTACTGTGCCTGGATGTGGAGTCACTGACACAGGAAAGATGTGGATCTGTTGGAGTTTGTCCAGAGGAGGACCACAAAAATGATCCAAGGGGTAGAACACGTCCCTTAAGAGGGCAGGCTGAGAGAGTTGGAGCTGTTCAGCCTGGAGAAGAGAAGGCTCCAGGGAGACCTGAGAGCAGGCTTTCAGTATCTAATGGTGGCTATAAGACAGAAGGGGACAGACTCTTTAGACAAGACAAGGGGAAATGGTTTCAAACTAAAGAAGGGGAGATTTAGAGTGGATTTAAGGAAGAAGTTATTTACAACGAGATTGGTGAGGCACCGGACTAGGCTGCCCAGAGATGTGGTAGGTGCCTTATCCGCAGAGACACTCAAGGTCAGGCTGGATGGGACTCTGAGCAACCTGATCTAGCAGCAGATGTCCCTGTTCATTGCAGGGGAGATGGACTAGATGACCTTGAAGAGTGCCTACCAACTCATACAGTTTTTTGAGTCTATGATTCTATTTTGTTCAGCCAGAGTGAGATGAAGTCACTGGTGCTGTTTGTGTGAGTGCTTTGAATCTGTGATCTTTGTGGCCAGCTATGTACATATAGATGCAGAGGAAGGTCAATACATAGACTCAGAGATACACATACACGTATGATAAATGGATATGTGATACACGGAAATATGATACATGTATATATGATGTGGTGAATATGAGTTTTCTGTGTGCCTAATGGGAATATATCTCCAGCCACGGTACTTCTTGTCTGTGGGGCCATGGGGCTACAGCAGTCTCAATTCTCGCTGTCAGATCCATTATGGTATATTTTCCTGTAACAAAATGTAGGAATATGCCAGTGTAGTAATGATGAAAGAGGTAAGTCCTTTTCTTTGCCAAACATCGTTTCAATGTTATTTCATCATTTTATTTTTTATTTTTTAGTCAATTAGTAGAGAGCTTATACCATTTCCACATTTCAACGGAAGCATTTGCAAGCAGGAATCTCACTCAGTTCTGATTCAGGAGGTGCAATTTCAGCAAACACCAGTGAAAAGGAATCTGAAGGAAATATTGACTTTTTACATTGAAATCTTCTTCTCTTTTCTCTTCTCTTCTCTTCTCTTCTCTTCTCTTCTCTTCTCTTCTCTTCTCTTCTCTTCTCTTCTCTTCTCTTCTCTTCTCTTCTCTTCTCTTCTCTTCTCTTCTCTTCTCTTCTCTTCTCTTCTCTTCTCTTCTCTTCTCTTCTCTTCTCTTCTCTTCTCTTCTCTTCTCTTCTCTTCTCTTCTCCAGTACTAATAAATTCAATTACATTTGTTATGACTAGGATAGAAAGTCTGTAGATATACTTGTTTCTGCCTGAAAGCAAAGGGTTGCAGTACATGAGCTTTGCGTCCACTGGTACAAAAAAATAGAACCTAGTGATACTTGTGTGTTCAACTCTTGTCCTTCTGTGCAAGTGCAATTAACTGCTGTTTGGTTAATAAGCTAAAATGCCAGTGATACGTGGTTTTATTTATAGCATATTGATAGCAGTGTTTGGAAAAAAGAAACATGTTTCCAAAAGAGACAACCAAAAGAAATATTGTGGTCCAAATTGCATATGAAATAACTATTTATTTTCTCTCTGTGCAAACAGAAATTGAATACTATATGGTTATTTTCAGCTCTGTATTTAGTTTAAAACAAGAATAATAACTCCATATGATTCATAGCAGATGCTGATGACAGAAAACTACACACCTGTGGAGAATGGGATGTTGTAATCCCATTGTGATTTCGAAGATGTATGCTTTCAGCTCTGCAATGAGGATGGATTGTTTACCTTTCCTATTAAGTCTGTGATTAATCACCCAGGTTTGATCTGTGTGATACCAAATGGATTTAGCGTCCCACATTGCTTAAGTAGCATGTTGGTTTGTACAATACCTATTGTTTAGTATTAAGAGATGCTTCCATAGAGCACAATATGATAATTCTTTTCTTACATAACCTCTATTTGTTTGGACAGAAAATGGCACTGCTGTGAATAGAAAGAGATAACCAGAGAAAATATGCCTGGAAAAAAAGAGACTTTTGAGTTTCCATTCCTGAACTGAATATATCATTTCCTTTTACATACTTTTATGTACTATAGTTTAAAGTTCTGTAAAAAGGAACCAAACAAGTCTTAAAGAAACAAAGAAAGTTAAATTTTACTTTCTTTTGCAAGAGTATTTTGATGGAATAAGAAATGTCTTGATTAAGGGGCCCATAATTCTATTTACTATGTATCCCATTTATAATAGTATAGCTCTGAAATAGCTGTGAATAGTACTCATTTCCAATATTATCCAAAGTAATGTCATGACTGGCTTATTCTGGGCATTGACCTGGCTAACCTGGGAATAACCACCACTGATGAACTGCTCTTGGTAAGTTATCAAGGCAATAATTGAGAGTAATTGGTGTGGTTTTATCTTGACTACTGCCCTAAACCATGGAATGGAACACTAGCTCTTCGTGAATAGTGCATGGCTAGAAAGTTCTCAGTCTTTGCAAATCTTTAAAGACCCTGTCGTTAGCATGTAATGCCTCTGTGTGGTTTAGGAGATCACCTATCTTTTAGTACATGCACTCCATGCTTCTTTTCTTCTCTTATTCACTTTGTGGAACATACTGTTTGTTGGGTGTGACTGAAGAACTTGAAACCTAACTGGAATCTGAGTCAGTGCTGTGCATATAATTATATTAGTTCACTTCAAAAATGCAACATTATCCTCAGAAAAAAAACCAAACAACAAAGCTTTGGGTCTAGTTATTTTTCAAGTTACTGCAACAATGCAGAATGTTTTTTCTTGTGAAGAAAGAATTTTTTTCTACTGAACCTAAATCTGCTATCTGCATGCTACATTTCTGAAAACATTATATGAAAAGCCAGGGCATTAGTCAAGTGAAACTATGGTGTCTCAGCGGTACAGTCAAGTAAAATTGTGTTTTCCATCCAATTTGCTTAGTACAGGCACTTACTTTGAACGTATCTCCTACATTCCCTTGTCTACATAGCTGTGATACCAGTTTTCACCAGATCCTTTTTCTCCAGTGCCTTGCTTTAGATGCAAAGGAAATCTGTGTTTCCCCCTGATAGGAATGTGTTCTTTGCAGGGTTGGACTGAGGGAAACAGAATTCTGGACTCCTGTGACATGTCTGAGCTTGATTCCAGAAGTAAGAGGGTTTTTGCTGATGCAGTAATCAGAATTAGCTATGGATATAAACCATGGGAACAAGGGAGACTGAATAATCTTTACAATTCTGTGCTGAATAGCTAAATTATATATTTTGAAGAGCATCTCATTTCTGTCAGTGTGTGGGTCAAATTCAGTTTGCGGAGCCACAAGGGAAGAGAGACAACACCCATTTATGCTTATCTATTCTCTAATATGACTTTGTGTAGTGTCAAAGCATTTGCAGTAGAACTCCTGAATTGCTCATGAAGTGAAGGAAAGATACTCAATGTGGTGCTGTCATATTGACATTTGCAAGTATAGAACAAGAAGCTTGTACTGGCAGTATTTTTTTTTTCCATCAACCAGTTGTAATGAAAAAAAATGTTTTTCTGCCTGAAATTAGACTTTCAGGTAGGCTTTGAAACATGGAGTTTCAGGGGAAGAGGAGGATTTTACTGATAGCAGCAGAGTGAAGACAGCATAATATTAAAATTCTTATGAAAATGCTGAGCCTAGTGCCAAACAACAATTTTGGAGTCAGTCATGGTGTTAAGAAACCTGCTACATTTTTCAGAAGGAAGTAAATTTGTAGACCTGATAACACAATTACATTTGCCTAGATGATATGAACTATTACTTTCATTATCCAGGAGAAATCTAAAGCATATTTTATTTTCTTTTTCTTTTAGGAGAATAGTATTTATTAAAGCTGTGGATAGTTTTTAGAACTGGATCTTCAAAGGAAACATATTAGTAAGATGAGTCAATGACAGTTTTCTGAATCTTTGATGGATATTTAGCGTACTTTTATCATCTTTTTAATTGTCATGTTCTCTTCATACTTTCTTCATTTCAGGAAAGACTGGAAAACTCTTTTCTTTCCCACTGAGTCCAGAGAGACACCTGATTCTTATCTCATTGTAATTTAGATACTAGTAGATGTGCTGACAAGGATATCAGAAATTCCTTATGTGAATCATGCTATTATTGGCACAGAGTCTTTTTACAGAACAGATGAGCTGTTGCTGCTGCATGGAAATGTTTAAAAGCATTCAGTCTGAATCACTGAGGATTCTCCCTAAAGTTGTTGACAATGCAAGGCCTTGTCATACTCATTCCTATACTGGTCATTTCTTCAATTAGAGAAGGCAGTCCAAGGCTGTAGCATACGTATGTCATGTCCCACCATCCTATTAAAGAGATGTGTCAGATCTGCTCTGAGCTGTTGGAAATCTAGGTGCTGAGGCTCAACACAGAAGGATGAGCAAAAAGAGCTCATTGAGGGATGTGCACTTATCACTCTATCTGTGGCAACAAAAGCACTAAGTTGAAAAAGGAAGGAAATTTTTGATAAAATGATTAAAATGCCTATTTGGCCATCTGTTTTAGAGTCTCCAACTCCAGGGGCTTGTTTCTTTTCCTGCAGTTCTGGGATAGGAGAAGAGGTTGAAAAAAGCAGTAGAGAAGATAGAGGACTGTTCATCTCAAAGCAGTGACTATTTCAAAAATAGAAGGAAAGCATATTTCAAAAGATGATTCTATAGGATATGTGCATGTGTGCACCTTTGTGCATGAGTGTTTGTGTATGGCAGGAAGAGGAAGGGATGGAATACACAAGGAACCCTTGAAGCTCAACAGTAAACATATACCTTTCCAACATGCAGTGCACTCTAGAGATTTATTTTCTCCTTTGACCAGGAAGTCCAAGCTTCCCATGTCACTGCCTATAATTAGGCTACATAAATCCCAGCTTCAGATATTGAAATCTCAGTTTTTAGAAGCCCAATCTTTTTAAAAATTTTAGACTTGAAATACCAGGTACACCCAGTGTATTCACAAACAAATCTGACTCATCTCTACAAATCTCTGGGAGCTGGTAGAGCCAGGAATGCAATTAAAAAAGACTTTTCTTTCTTCTCATATGCATACACTGGGCAGCTTTCTTCACGTATATACAGAAGAACTCACTTGCAGACAGAACACTTGTGTAGAATTTCATAGCTAAAAATACTTCTTCCACAAAGTTATGAATATTTGAAAATGTATCTCTATCACTGAGGTGAACTTTTATTTTATGCATTGCCCTGATGATCAGAAATTGCTGTTGTGCAATGGAAATAACATTTTTTCTCTGCAAGGCTATCAACTAGAAATAATTTAACATGTTATAAATGGATTGAGATATCTCAGATATGTGGAGGTGTTTTCCAGGAACCACTTCAATTTTACAGCAATTGTAATGTCATTTCCAGAAACACCTTTCCCTATGAACACTAAGACTGCAGCAGTGATACTGACCAAGTAAATAACAGCTGACAAATACTTAGACACGTATATATTCCCCATAATCACTAGGTATTGCATATGGATCCAGAGGTATTCAGTGAAGACTCCAAACTGATCTACTATCAATGCAACACTTTGAGTACTTAACATTATCTTCTCAGCTATTTCCTTACAGAAAAGGTGTTACAGAATTGAAAGACTCGTGAAGTTAAGCAGCCATCAATACAGGAATGTTCTGTAGAGTGAATAGTATAGTATATCCTCTGGTATTTGATCTGTGTTAATGATGAACTTTAAAAAGAAATAACATTGGAACTTTATTTGGGGAGTCTATCAGCTACATAAGCAATTTCACTACTCAAAAGGCATATGTGATTAATATTTAAGAATTCATATGCATATGTAAATGCCATATGTTTTCATCTACAGATGTAAAGGTAGCAGTGGAGAAATCAGTATTTGCAAATTACAATTTTAAACTAAAAGAGGGGAGATTTAGATTTGATGTTAGGAGGAAATTTGTTACTCAGTTGATGGTGAAGCACTGGAACAGTTTGCCTGGAGAAGCTGTGTGTACCTCACCTCTGGAGCATTCAAGGCCAGGCTGGATTGGGCCCTGGGCAGTCTGAGTTGATGGGTGGAAATCCTGCCCAAGGCAGGAAAGAGTTGGAATTAGACTATTTTAATGGTCCCTTCCAACCCAAGCCATTCTGTGATTCTATTATTCAAATTGCAATATGTAGGAAATATTTGTAATATTTTTAATATTTTAAAACAATAAAATACTTCAAGACTTCTTAATAATTATAAGCTCTTTAAAATTTCTAAGTTTTTTTTTGCATTGTAAATAAATTTCTGTTGACCTCTGTAGATACGCATTTATCATTTTGTTTGAAATGCTCTAGTGTATTCAATTAAGCCTACTAATGTCTACTTACACATATCTTTTGTCACATTTATACATTCATATATTTACAGAAGAGGGGAAATAGAAAGAGAAAATTAAACTTCTCACTTTAATTTTAAAAAGTTTTCACTTCTTTGTATGAGATAGTTCTGCCAGATTCCTGTTACTGCTTTCTCAGATTGGTGTTTCAGTGTAGGATCAATTATATGTAGAAACTTAACAAAACTAGTACAGTGCTTACTATTGTCTGTTTTACAGAAAATTCTGCATGGTTCAGCTCTCCGTTGGAAACAGTGGAACAATTTCCTTACAGGAACCTCAGTAGAGCAGTTCACCACAACCAAAGAAAGTGCAGCAGCTTCAATTAGCACTAAAGCTAAGACAGAATGGAATTAGGAGAGTTTCAGAATTGGAATTTGGCTGGTTGGTTAAACCGGTAATTGAGCTTAAAGGTGAACTGTGAGGGTAAAAAAAATGGTGCTCTTTACTGCTTATTTTTTATGAAAAAGAGAAAAGAAAAAATTACTCAAACCTTCTTTTGTTTCCCCTTTTTCTCCTCCTTCCAAGAACAGGATTACTTCTCACTACTTCCTTGGGGATATCAGGAAAAACCCTTGGAGAATTTGTACTGTGCTAGCTTGTGAAGCTTCATGAAACTGTAATGTGAGCATTGAAATTCTAGTCAGTGGCAATACTCAACCTTTATTCTGCAAATATGTTGCTATGTGTAGGCAGGCAGCCCCAGTATGCTGCAGTCTGTGACCCATGCTGGGCTTCCTGGGATAAGCAATGGTGAGGGAATTCAGGTGGCTTGACAAATCATCACCTCTACCCAAAATTACTACCACTGACTTGAGACTTCTGAGTACTGTTACCTTATTTTAGTGCCATGTGTGACAGGTTATTAATCTTTTTCCCTTAGAAATGATTTATTTAGATATGATTCAGCTGTAATGATAATTTTAAAGTAAAAGAAGGGAGATTTAGATTAGGAGGACATTTTTTACTCAGAGGATGGTGAAGCACTGGAACAGTTTACCCAGAGAAGCTGTGGGTGCCCCATCCCTGGAGGCGCTCAAGGCCAGGTTGGATGGGACTTTTGTGGGTGGCACTGCCCATGGCACAGGAATTGGGACTAGGTGAGCTTTAAGGTCCCTTCCATCCCAATTCATCTTACGATTCTCTGATTCTGTGTTAATTTATAGCTACTGACAGGTTATCTGAGTTAGAGTCAGGGCACAAGCATAATTTTTCTGTGACTATTAACACTGATATGCAAGTGCATGCAACACAAAAGTTCTGAGAATATTTTGCAGGACTGTGTTCCTTTAGTATTCCTTCTGCTTAGAATAATTTGAACAATCTGTGTTCACTGCCATGGATACTTGCAGATAGAAAATTTTAAATTAGTGTGCCTTGGAGTATTTTTTTATATTTTATACACTTGTTCTGTAACAAAGAATATTCCTTCATATATATTCACTTAGTTCAAATGTAATGTCAAAAGAATAATTATTAAATCATCTCCTTGCACCAGAACCTTAGCTTGTAGGAAATTAATTAGGACCAGTATTTCAGGAAAAAAAAAACCTTATTGACCTGGATTTAGCAAATATTGTCTGCTAAATTTTCTGTTCCTTTGTTCTGGATGTGGGTACTTCACGAGACCACCAATACCTGCAGTACTGTGGGAAGTTCATGATTAATAGTTTTAAATGCTGCTTTTGGTGCAGGCTATTGATTCAGTAAGACAATCAAAAGTTACGGCATGTGCATAAAGAAAGGTCAGTTTTACTCTAGTTCTACTATCGCTCACTGTCACTCTGAAAACCATTCATGGTGGAGGCCTTCAGGTGCTAATAGAAGAGAGAAGAGGCAATTTTAGTATCTTGTGGGTCACCTCCTTTATGGTGATCTTTACTTGAACTCATAGATTTCCACATTCAAAATAAATAGCTTTTTTTTAATAGAAGGCTGCAGAGCCATGAAGAAATGTCAGCAGTTTTGCTGTGGTTTTTCCTATCCATTTTTTTTTCATATGTTATAAAGAAGCAAACTTGCTGAATTATTCATAGAAATAAATATTTGCAGGAATAAACCCCTAATGGAGCTGGTGCCAGGGCCTTGTGGACATTAATGAGCCCGACTGCCCTTGTCCAGCTCCACTGGGCTCCCCTCATGGCCCAGGACCATGTGTCAGCCACTGCCTCTGAAAGGATACACTGGGGCCAGTCTCCAGCTCCCCACAGCCCTGTTTTGCTTAGCTATGGGTATTGCTGTAGCCCCACCTGTGGACAGACGTCTCAGCCTTGGTCCTGCTGAGGTTCCAGGTACTCAGGGCTGGATTTGCCCTAGTGCCACTTGCTGTAATGCTTCTGTCTGGGATGGTGGCATAGGCTATGGCTGCCAGGCCCTGCCCTGATGACTGCATGGGGAGCTCCCATAGCCATAGCACCAAACATCAGGAATACCCTGGTCTGTGCTATGTCCAGATGATTATTACTGTCATCACATCTACCCATTACTAAGAAATAAGCTTACAGAACACATTTATTCTAACAAATAAAGGGTGCTGAGAGCTGTTTTCTGGTTCTGAGTCTGGCATGGCATTGTTGAGGTTTGTACAACTCATCTGCCTCAGCTCCTGAAATGTGGAAGCTGTGTCCAAAGTGCCCATTTGGGAATATTTCTCCTTTTTTCTGCAGTCATCAAACCATGATGTCTGGAAGAGTGTTAGCTAGCTCAGACCAAAATTGCACGAGGAAGCATGCTGCACAATAACAATATAGCAAAACACATTTTTTTTCAAGCATTAATATCAATGTTATGGTCTAGTTCTTCCTAGATATTAAAGTTGAACACTCCTGAAGAAGGCAATTAAAAACAAACAAACAAACAAACAAACAAAAAAACAGAAAAAACACAGTGAGCATTGCTAGCAACTAGCAATGAATACCTAATGCAGTGATGTACTTTCAGCTTAAGAAATCAAGTGGTGAGTTCTCTAGTAATGGTATTAAAAGGGAATTATGAGCTGAAGCTTACAACTATCTTTTAAGTGCAGTAAAGCTAACCAACAATAGAGTATAAAAGAAACTTGTATTTCTCTCAGGCAAATCTCACCGGTTGATGAATACAATCAGCTACTGGTCCCCCAGGATGCTTTGGGGATTAATCTTTGAACAGGCTAACTTGTGTTTAGCTAAAGTTTTTTCTTCACTTACAGTCCTCAGGTCTCTTTCAGATCACTTTCAGATCTTTACTGCATCTTCCATTCTTCCTATCATGATCTTTGAAAATGGAAGACAACATGAGGAATAAGAGAAAGCAGGATGTAGTGAGATGCAAGCTGGGACAGAGCTATAGGTGATGCAATATTGTCTCTTTGTTAGAAGAAAAAAAATCCAAATCTTAATCTTTCTGAATTCAATATTTCCGTTTAAAATGTTCTGCTTTCCTATTGCTTTAAAAGGATCCTCCCTTAAAAGACACTTGTAACCTCAGCCCCCCTTTCACATGAAAATTCAGGAAAGTCCTAAGAACCATTGGTAGACTCTTGTCAATTCTGTGATTGAAATGAAAATAGTATTTAGAATCAGAGGGGGAGTCTGACATCAGTCATTTGAAATGTCAGTCAACATTTGTAAACAAGCATTTTGATGTTTAACTTGATGATCTTTTAACTTGACGATCTTTTAACTTGACATTTTAACTCAACAAGTAAAGACTAAAGACACATGCTGTTAAAATATTTTAGAGATGTTTAGTACTCTGTAGTAGTTCTTCATGGTTTTGTTTAACAGGTTATGGACACAGCTAATCTCCAGGCTGTTCTCGGTGAGCCAGGATAGGCGATTCTTTCTGACTTTCAAAGATGAGAAAATCTGCAGTTTGTTTTTACTATAACATAAGATATTAATAAACAGAATCAAAAGGCTATATGGCACCAATCTGCAATATCTGTTATGATTCCTGGCAATTTGTCAATATTAAAAAGATGTAGTAGGGAGATTAAGCATCACACAGGTATATACTGAAAATAGCAATAACGTGGGTGTGTTCTTGCTCTTTTAGTGCAAAATCACAGGGTTCAAAGATAAGATCTAAGAGCCTTTCAAAGTCAAACATTTGACAAGTGAGATATTCCACCAATATGCTAGAATCTAAATATACAGATAATGAATTATCATACATATAGCTTTTCTGGAGGCATGTAGATATTTTTAAGGTTTTACAAAAATCTCTGATCGCATACAGTTATGCTGTTAGGTAGGATATGTTAACTGTTAACTGAAGTATCATTAAACATACAAACACCAAGAAAGTTAGCCCTGGAATGTATTTGGACACTTTCTGCTTAGTGTTTAAATCACTTCTCACTATTTAATTTAGTAGGAAGGAGGAAAATGGAAGTGATCATTAATAGGAATATTCTTAGTGTGAGGGTATACTTTTTTATGTATATGTACAAATGAAGTATGTTGCAATTGGAAATATGAGATGCCACCTCTGGAATGAAACTCTTATTCTGAGTTTATTTGACTTGTTAAGCAAGCTGGATTATTATCACTCTTTAAACTGTGTGAGGTTTACTCTTCAGTTAAAATTTTGGGGTTTTGCATCATTGCAATGTGTGGAGGGTGAAGGAAAATACAATAAAAAAAAGAAAATTAAAGTAACTTTGTCTCATGGAAAATATGGGGTTCATTTATATGGACCAAGATACAAAACACACATATATAAATGATTTGTGTTGTAGGGGCCTAGAAGATGTCTACTTGAGCTGAAAATTAAGAAAGGCAAGTAGGTTTTCTTCTCCCAAGACTGTATTTTAGTATCTGGAGATAAGAGCCTAAAACACTTCCTTACTTGTCATTCCAAACACATTCAGAAGCATGTACTTGGAAACTGCTGGAAATGTAGTTGTTTCCCTGAGCTGAAGCATTACCTGTTCACCTCACTGAAGCATTGCAGTGATTCCATGATATAATTTACCTACTGTGGTAGAATTTTAGTATTATGATTAGCATTTGCTATACTCACAGTCCATATAAGAATGGATGACTTTTATAATTTAAAAATTTCAGAACTGTCTAAAACTTTGCCTTTTTTGAGGTTTCTAATGAAAATTGTAAAGGCTACTATAATCATAGAGCTCTGATAATTTATATTAGTCAAGGGTTACTGCTTGGATAAAACTTGAAAGGAGGGAAAGAACACTTCTGGTAAATTGCTTTAATATCCCCATCACAGATGGGCAAATCATTTATTAGGAGATGAAACAGCAAATATATAACAGAGCTCTGAATTTTGCAAAATTTATGTTTCAAGGTTTGTTTTTGTTTGTTTGTTTGTTTATTTATTTTTAATATAGTGGATTGTTTCCTTAAATTCAGGTAGATATTGCTATGAATTAAGTTAAATGTGTATGTCTAAATCATTCTAGCATTGAAACTAGTGATACTAATAGTTACTTGGGTGTAAGTTTCAACCTTTAATTCTGTCCTGATTTTACATTTGTGTTCTATGTTTGACATTCATTCTGAAATGCTCAGCAACATTAAGAAAATTAATCTTAGCCCTCAGGAGCTGTATTGCAAAAATAGATTTTGTAATATCACTTTTAATTTCTCTGCATTGAACAGGTGAGTGCTTGTATGAATAGTATTCTTCATGGGGCAGTTTGGGGGCTGATACTGTTTAACATCTTCATCAGTTAGATCGGTGAAGGGATGGAGCACACCATCATCAAGTTTACACATAATACAAAATTAGGGTAAAGCAGGTCTGCAGTTCCCAGAAACCTTGATAAGCTGAAGAAACAGGCTGACAGAAGCTCATGAAGGTCAGCAAAGACAGATATTAATTAATACTTGATTTATGACTATTTATGGTCTATTCTAGTCTGAGATGCATTTCTCCATTTCATTTCGTTGGAAATTCAATAGATTTGTGTACAAATCCCCTCTATCTTAGACATTTATAAGGACAAACTGAATTACATGGAATTCTACCCTCTATCTATTTCAAGGTCAGGACGTTAGATTTTTTATAGGTTCAGAAACTTTAAGGTCACATTCCACATCTAAAGTGATCCTTCTATTTCAGCCTGCTTCAAACTTCAGTTCTTTAAATCCAAGAGAGCCACATTCTTAATTTAGGATGCAATTCACAGGAACAGCTGTCCTCGAGGGACTTGCACCATTTTGACTCTTAGCAATAGCTGCCCTGTTAGTCTAATTAATTTTTCTAAAAGATAACCATGAGCAATATGCAGCTTGATTTATAAAGAATAGATCTTACCAGGCTCACTTTATTTGCTTTGTATTGCACAGAATTTTTAACTTTGTGAGTAAAGGGAAGTTGCAGATGCACTGCAGTTTGATTTTAGTAAAGCTTTCAAATCTCCTGCAAAATCTCACCTTCAGATTAATTTGTAGAGGTTTGGGTTTGAATACTGATAAATGGATTGAAAAGGGGCTGTAGAATGTTAAATGGAGATTTTTGACAAACTGCAAATAATAGGGCACCAATACAGATTCTAAGGAGCTACCCAGAAGTCTTCCCACATATAGTATTTCAGAGCTGGAAATCATCTGGACAGAGTGCAATGCTCAGATGAAATTTAACCAAGATAGGTTGTGAAAGGGTGTTTTATTAATTGACAGTCTGAAGACAAAAGTAAAAAAGTTGATAACACAACTGAGTAGCAAATAAATAAATCAGGCTATATTAATTTCAAGATGCATGTTCATTTCACAGCTCAGGAAGGTAGGAAGGGTTTGTGTATAGATGATCTAATGCTATTCATGTGGAACATTGCCTAGAGGCCTGGACATTGCATTAACAAAGACATTGACAATTTGAAGGGCATGCAAAGAAAGACAACAACAATTAGAACAAGGTGACAGAAATTGATTTATAATGAATGATTAATGGAGCTGAATATTTTAATTTTCCTCAGCATTGGCTATAGAAAAAGATTAATAATCTACAAGTATTTGAACTCTGTTCATAATCCTGAAATAAGAACTCCTAACAAAAAATATATTTTTATATTCAACTTCTTGACTAAATGTTATGATAACTTATCTCTGTTCCTGAAGAGGTATAAATGATAGAGAAGAATTATTTATGGGAGATTTTTGCTTCTCTTCTTTTTCTTTGTTTATTTTTTTTTTCAAACACCCTCTTTTTAATTTATATTTGTGAACATAGGACTATGAAGACACAAACAAAAAAATACTAATATGAGGTGAATTAGAGGGAAGTACAAATTGAATTATGTGGCTTCAAAAGTGTAATCTCTGTTAGTTACAGTTGTGAGCACAAACAAATTGCTTAGAAATGTAGCAGGTGAAATCTTATTTTTAATTTACATAAGCAAACACTTTAGAAGATTGCCTCCACCAGATGTGTGAAGTTTAGTCTTCCCTAAGATTAAATAAAATGCAAATATAGCCAGCTTTCATCACATTCTGTAAACATTAAAATTAAGATAGCAGGAGCAGAAAAAATACAATATTTATATTTTAAAGCACCTTCATTTTCAACCTGAGCCTGAGATGAGTGGTATCGCATCATCATGTGTCCTGCTTAAAAGGCTTTTAAGTATAAAGAAGCATGGTAACTCTCAAGTTTAACTAAAATATGTTCTCTCTTGAGGATTCAATCACCAGTTGATTTAATGTTGTCTATTTAATCATATTATAAACTACTTCAACAAGATGCTTGTGTAATTGCCTTCCTAGCAGAAAAGGATAAAAAGCATACCTTGCAATTTTGGTTGTGTTAAACAGAATATTACAGTCCTGTGAACACCGAACGTTTTGTCAGCATTTCCATTATCAATCTCTGTATTCAGGAATTTCAAGTACTTCCATAAAAGTATTCTACCAGCTGAAAACTGTCACATAAAGTCTCATCCTGTGAGCATGCTTCCTCTCCTCTTCCCCTTCCTCAGCTATTTCTCTTAATTTTTTTTTTGGGACGGGGGGGCGGGGGGGAGGGTTCAAATCTAGACTTTCCTGTTTGTCCCTACTTTGCAATAAGAACAATTCTTTCTATACAAATGGAAGGTCCATCTACTGATTTATCCATTCAAAGAATCAGTCTATTTCCCTTTGTGCCAAAGCTGTGCCTGGGCAGAAGACCTGGCTAAAATAAGCCAATTTGAGAACTTTATATTTCATTTGAAAGTTTCCAAATATCGGTACAAATCCCCGAGCCTCCATATATTCTACATGACTTTTAAATAACAACAAAAAAATAAAACAACAACAACAACAAAAGCAAAACAAAACCAAACCCATGGTCTGTGAAGACAGAAAGAAAAAGGTGGAAAGTCCAATGAATTATGCTCCATTCTTAACTGGTCTTAGGAAATAGGAATTTTTTCTTATTCTGTACTTACATTTTTTCCTCAAAACTGGAAAAAGATGAATTTGAAAGATGGACTATTAATTGGATAAAGAATTGACTGGTTGGCCGTATCCAGACAATTGTAGTCAGTGGCTCAGTATCCAAGCAGAGATCAGTAAAAAGTGGTGTCCTAAAGGGCTATGTATTCAGACTGATAGTGTTTAATGTCTTCATTAATAACATGGACTATGGAATTGAGAACACCCTCAGCAAGTCTGCAGATGACATCAAGCTGAGTGGTGCAATTTATGTGATACGAAGAAGGGATGGCATGAAAAAAAGACCTGAACAGGCTTAAGAAGTGGATCCGTGTGAACCTAAGGAGGTTGAATAAGGCCAAGTACAAGGTGCTGCATGTGGATCAGGGCAATTGCAACATCAGTATAGACTGGAGGATGAATGAAATGAGAGCAGGCCTGAGGAAAAGAGCTTGGTGGTTTTGCTTTATGAAAACTTGCATGTGAGCTGGCAGTGTGTGCTTGCAGCCCAGAAAGTCAAAAATATCCTGTGCTGCATTTAGAAGTGTGGCCAGTGGGTCAAAGGAGTGAAATCCCACCTGGAGTACTATGCTCATCCCCGGGGTCTCAAACATAAAAAAGATAAGGATCTGTCACAGTGGGTCCAGAGGAGGGTCACAGGGATAATCATAAGGCTGGAGCATTTCTCCTATGAAAAAAAAGACTGAGAGTTAGGACTGCTTGGCCTGGAGGAGGCTCCTGAGAGACCTTATTTCAGCCTTTCGCCGCTCTTTCAATACTGCAAGGAAGTTTGTAAGAAAGATGGAAACTTTATAAGGGCATTCAGTGAAAGGGCAAGGAGTGATGATTTTAAACTAATAAGAATAGACTTAGATCAGATGTTGGGAAGAAATTTTTCACGAGGGTGGTAAGGCACTGGAACAGGTTATCTGGAGAAGCTGTGGATACCCCATCCCTGGAAGTGTTCAAGACCAGCCTGGAAGGGACTTTGGGCAACGTGATCTAGTGGAAGGTGTCCCTGATCACAGCATCCAGATTGGAACTAGATGGTCGTTAAGGTCCTTTCCAACCTGAACCATTCTTTGATTCTATATGATAGTGCTCAAGGATTATGAAGAAACACCGATCATACTATTGCTTTAACGTAATGAAGCAAAGGTAATGTTGTTGTGGGTTCTTAAGTATTTTTAAACTTTTAGACAATACCTATGACATTTGTAGTCCATCTGCTTGGACACTACCACATTCTCAGCTCTACGGCTTCTTTTATCATATCTGTGTTGTTTCATATTCACATACTACTATTAAGAAAGAAAATTGTCAGCTAAGGAAACAAAAATATTGTGTTCATTAAAATAATAGTTTAAGATTATAGAAGAATGTGGATAGGCTATGAACTTTGTTCAGGTTTTTCAAATCCAAAATTGGTGCCCTTTCTCAAAAGATGGAGCTGTTGAAACAATTTTTGCAATAAGCTATATCATGAAACTAACCTCTGCAGCCTGCAAGCCAATAGAACATATGGCCTATTGAATTTAGTGTGAGCCTTGCAGCTGAAAAGCCTACACAGAGCTTTGAAAATTTACCACTACATGCCTGACTTCTATTAATAAAAGAAAAGGTTAGAATTAAAGTTAATTCTCTAGCATGCATGCCTGTAAGAATCCTTCAGTAACGCAGTTTGCAACTTAAGGACTTTTAAGTCCAAAGTCTGCAAGCCAGCAAACAAAACAATTGCTTACAAACCTGACATCAGAAATCTGCACAGTAGCCAAAAACACCTGCTTTATTTGCTGTTTGCTCTTCTTTCTGGAGACATAAAGACAATCCCACACTGAAGAACCATAAACTCCAAAAATAAAACAAAATTGTTGCAGTTTAAGGAACACTGTGAAAATTCCAAGTACCCGTGTACTGCCCTGGAAAAGATACATTTGGCAATGTGAAAGACTATAGAGGAAAATCAGATCGGTTCTTAATAGCTCAAAGTAATTGTTGCAAGAAATCCACTGTTCAAGATGGTAAAATATAAATTCTGGAGTGGGTAATTTAGCAGGCGAACCTTTTGTAGGTCATCTACAAAAATTGTAAGGACTGTGGCCTTTCACTCAGGTTGTGAAGGGTTCAGAAAAAGTGTTTCTGTAAACCGAGCCTATTCTCTCTAACCTTTCCCAATACAAAAGATGCCCTACATTTAACCCTACAGATTTCAAATGTTTTACCAGAGATATCACAGCTGTCAGGTAGTATGTTAATAAAGATGGATTTTAAATACTCATGTCTTGGGTTATGTAGGGCATGGGCGCCCTACTCGTTTTATCAGAGAATTACATGGAGCTATCCATGGCATTAATAATAATTTCTCCATTTCAGTACTCTTTTTTTAATTTTTTTTTTTTTTAAACTTTGCTTGTAGAAAGTCCTTTCAGTCCTCAATTGAAAATAAAATGCAAATAAAATAAATGGTCTAATGAAATTTATGAATTAAGTCTTCAGAAGTCAGCACATTTAAACTGTTGGAAAAGCTGTGTCAGTAACCGCATTTAAGGATGAGCAGAATACAATTCAATTATTAGCCAAGGGTTTGGTTTTCTGTATGTTCACTGGAGTTTTCATTTATTTTACTTTTAAAATTACAAAATGCTTAGGTTTACTCATCTATCTGCAGGTGACATGGTGTGTAGAGACAGAGAGAAGAATGAATGTGTTCCAAAGTCTGTGGGAGACTAGCAGTCAAAGTTACTCTTTATGTTAGTATTAATGTGAATCATGGATATGTTCCTACATGTTGAGATAATATAATCCTAAAACGAGAAAGAAAACAGTATGTTAACTGAGCTCTGAATGTATTCTTCCTCATTTCACACACCCTAAAGGGCTTTTTTTCCTGTTTTGCAAGTAACTTTTTTCCCATTCAATATTTTTTAAAATTCAGTTTTGAAAAACTTACTCTCTTTTGTTTGCCTGCTACTCAATCACTTGGAATTTAAGTTTCAAATACTGAATTTTCTCTCAAGGTACCAAATCTTTCCTATCTTCACCATCCTAACCTCTCCAAAAAGAATTATTAAACTTAAAATATATTCTTTCCCCCAAACCAAGAATTATCAAGCATTTTTGAACAGTGCATATTGGAAACTAATTCCTGTTTCTTTGAGTGCTGTAAAAGGGATTTCAGTTGTGGCTACTTTAGTGTCTACTTACACTGCCTGACTATCAAAACTTCAGAATTTATGTAAACATGTACTGTTTCTTCTCTGTGAAATAGATTTTTCTATTTATGTAGAAATTGAGCCTAGTATCAATACATGTTTTCCAGAGTTCTTCCTAAACCTAATTGGAAAAGGTAATAAATCACCCACTAATTTATTTTTTTTTAAGTTAGAAAATAAAAATTTGCAAGTTCTTTAGAGCAGGAAGCAAATCTTTGCATTTTTAACACCTTCTTTATTAGAGCTGCTGGGTATTGCAGCAAGATAAATACAAAAACATAATGCAAGAGATGACAGCGTTTTGCTAGAGGCAACTACATATTAGTGCTGCAGAAGGAGGATTTATGAGAAATGTGAAAGCATATATGTATCTTATGTTTTTAAAATAAATTTTTACAGTGAGTTTTCAATTGTATATGTGTATAGATTTTGCAAAGAAATTAATTGATCTGTTCCTCTTTTAGTTCTCCTCCTTTCTCTTTCCCATTGTCTGCTTGAAAAAGTTGAATCACAAGTTTGTAAGCACAGAAGAGAAAATAAATTACTGCTTCTAGAGCTCTCATCAAAGGCTTGCTTTCAACAAATATTTTAATGAGAGGTAAATGAACAATGAATTAAAACATGATAACAAATATGTGATGAACTAAGGACAGCATGAATCAATAATTGCACTCAAGCTCTGTAGAAATGATACCGTCCTAGATTCTAGCAGGAGACAATTTGCAGCAGTATTTTGTGAACAGAGCTATCCTGCGGGATCAGGCTGCAAAGGACATTTCAGTGGGAGGAAGAGAGCAGTAGGAAGAACAGTATGATTCATGTTCAGCATCTCAAGTGGAGGATAGAGCACAAGGTTTGAATAATGAAACAAAGACGAGATATTCAGCATGCCAGGAAGGTTTCTGTTAGAGAGCTGTTAGAATTATTTAAAAAGGTTAGTCTATGAATAAACATGCTTCATCAAGGTCTCTTACACATGCAAAGGGAGATGCTAATGAATAATAAAAGAGTAATGGGGACTGGCGAAGAAATTAATGTTAATCTTATCCAAAGCAGATACAAATTAATATTGGAGAAACATTTTTGTAATCACTTCTCAAGGCAAAAATTCAATTAATGTGACTGAATCAATATTTCAAATCTCAGTCCCTTGAAAGTATACTTGTCTCTCTTCATATCAGCATGCTCTCCTGTGTGATCAGCCTGTGCTATTCAAGTCAGTGCTCAGGGAGACTTCTTAATGGTCTGTTTTTGAGAAATTTGGTCCAGTTCTATAAACTAGAGTGCTGTATTTCAAGCTTGCCTCAGGGTATGTTTCTGTTAGGAAAGCTCAGTTTACATAGGGTAATTACTATATAGAAAATAGATATTTGAGCCAAGCATAGCTTTGCCTTGAGCTGCAGGGCTTTTACGTTTATATATATTTTTTTCTCTCAAAGATTAGCTAGTATCCTCTGGACAGGATGAGATATCAGTATATGTGACATTACACTTCAGAATATATACTGAAAATGCATATTTTTATAGCAGTGAAATACACCCAGGAAAAAAAAATTAGGAAAACAAAATCTGGAATAAAACAAAACTCTTCACCAAAAATGAATGTTGACTCTTCAGAAGAAACAGCTGTTCTTGCCCCAGCTAACTTCAGTATAGGCTACTTCATAAATCTTTTAGAGGCAACCTCTCTCCTTGCATATATCCAAATTTGAACAGCAAAAATGTCTTTGCAAAGATCATGGGAATTATGATCTTACCGGTGCACTTCAAAAAATAATACAAAGTATCACAAAATGTTTCCTGCTCTCCATTATTTTGTCTTTTCTCTCCTCATTGGTATAGATCAGTTTTTTTCAAGCAGTAAGTGATCTTTCTTGTATGCTATACAATATAAATGCCTGTCATATTTTGTTTAAGGTGTCAGAGAATTGGGAAAAGTTTATGAAACTAAATGGACTCCTCAAATAATAGTTTTGCGGCTCTGGTAGATTGTGTTGTTTATGTTGTGATGCCTTGACAGGTTTATACAATCAGAGGTTCTAAAGCCACCATCCCGTGATAAATTGGAATGGCTTGAAGCATAGCGCAGTTGAAAATAGCCTCGTATGCTCTTGTTTTTGAAACCAAATAGTGACCCACTCCGAATCACCCTATTAAAATTACTGCACGGACATTCTCACTCTGTACTTTTAATAGCTAGGATATCATTCCCATAATGAATGAAACATGAAATGGTTTCCAATGCCGAACGAGTTCCCTAGAGGTTCTGGGATTTGTCTCATTATTTAAAGCTTTTCCATCACCATTGTAATGCCTCTTCTCATCTTTGCTTCTCATCTGAGTGGAGAAATTTCTGTCAACAGCTTTAGTCTGACTAAACTGCCATAACACTGAAGGGAGAATATTCAGTAGATAAGATTACTTTTTTTTTTTTTTTTTTTCCCCATTTATGTAGAAAATTATACACAGTACCCCTGCTTTAAAAAGGATTACTATATGATGTGGACAGCATTCTGCTCTCTCATTAGAAGAGAGAGAATACAATTTTATTTCTCTAAATAAGTCTGGGTTAGGCAGGGAGATCAGTAATTTCAATGCTTCTGCATTCACAATGGAAAAGAAATCATCGTTTGTGTATTCTTATCAGAAGCCTTAGGTAACTTCAGCATTCAGTACTGATCAGAATAACTCCTTGCATTTTGCAACCGACCACATGCCTCAATAATTTTATATGCAGGAAGGAACAGTAGGATAATGAAAGAAAAAAATATTACAATAGTTCTACTTAGAGGGAAACTTTTAAGAAAAAAAATGGAGGGAAAGACGGAGGAATGTGGGGACAAAGCTTCCCCAAATATGTCCTGACTTCCTCCCCCTCTTCCTCCCTTTCTGCCAGATTTTAAACAGCTTACAAGCCAGGTGTGATGAAGATTTCATTCCATCATACTCCAGAGACTAGGGCCTGATTTTTGGAACTGCTCTTGCAGAACTGTTGCCAACTGTAGTTGTGCCAACGAAGATACCCAGGCCCAGAAAGAAACAAGCCACAACCAATGAACTTATTTCACGAACTGGCCAAATGGAAAGCTTCCACATATGCCCTGCTTTTTCTAGATTTCTGTACCTCTGTGAAACTAAATTTAGGTAAGTGTGAGGTTGTGTCCTAGTGTCTATGGCAGACCACAGCAATAGGATTGTGTGTTTTCCCTGCACAACAAAATCCAAAAGCTATATTGGCAAATTCATGTTCTACGGACCGCAACATAAATAAGGCAACTAAAATAAGATGTTGAATCATATGTCCCAGAAAAGCTTTAGCTTTCTATTGAATCTAGCCCTTAATCCTCTGATTTATGGATACAAGTTTAAACTGTAGGTCTTTTTCCTTGCCCTGTGATGAACTGAATGGGACGGAGTGTGGTTCCTTCCTGTCCTCCATCACTGGAACGGAACAGTGTGGTGATATTTTCTTGGCATCAAAAACCTTTCAAAGCAATGATGTGTTCTTTCTGAGGACACTTCCCACTTCAGGAGAACGTCACACAATGTCATCAGTGCCAATCAATAACAAAGGAGCTGTCCAGGTGAAAATGGACTGTGGAAAGAAAGGAAAAATATTATAATTCATGTATTATTATTATTATTTTTTTACCTAAAACTGATTCAACCACTGGCCTTTAACAATTGCTGTTAAATTCAAAAAGAGTTCAGACTGAATCACGTCAGAATCCAATATAACCAAAATTTATTGTGGTATTAAGGAATGCTGCTCAGAATCATATTCTGAATTTTAATGTCTTATTTTTCTTTGTGGAGAATGCTACAATGTCTTTCACAGTACAGCACTATTCTTCAGCCACCGTTATAAATCACACCATTGCATACTAAATCCCCATTTGGAGAGTAAGGACAGTTTGCTCTAAGACATTTCCACAACTACTATTATCAAGTTACGGGAACCAGGAGAACTAGCTCACTTTTCCTAGAAACATAGCAATTAATTCCATTTGGAACAATGACAAAATCATTTGGAAATGTCTGAAATAGAATAATACAGAGATAGCTTATTTGAGGTATTATTACAAGGCCTCTGCTCCACTGTATAACCAGTTTGCTCTGCTAATTTCACAGAAACAAAACTATTGGATCTTACTCAGTTGGTGTAGGCCTTAAAAACAGTTAACCAGATTAAGCAATATGATGCCCTAGAGACAGGCTTTTTCCCACTACTGAAGTATCTGTGAGCTTGGAACCAATAAAAATCAAACCAAAAAAAAAGGAGAAAAAAAATACCCGTTACAGAAAACAGTACTTAAAATATGAGATGAGTTATACTGAATCTATTTCTATCATCAAGAAGGATAATTTAACTGTTTCACTTAGCTACATGAAATATTAAGAGGTGTCTTCCTAGAAGTCAGTAGAAATACCCTTTTTTTTTCTTGCAGAGGACAATATAGTTCACTGGGAGTGAGAAAATTTATGCTGAAATTTATGCTGAAAATTATTTCACTGATTTTTGAACCAAGGATGCAGCATCCTTTCATCATCAATAAACAGAAACTTTTCCATCAGGTGATTCTGCACAATTTGTGTGTCTAAACTAGAACTTAATTGCATTTGTATGATACATTCCTTCTAGTAACTATAGAGCTAATTGAGACAGCTAGCTCAATAGGCATTTTTGTAAGCATTTGATGTTAAACTAGAGACCACCAACATGTCATAGGTTTTCCTGCAAACCATGAGTAATGTACCTTCCTTAAATTCCTTAAATACTGTGATCGCTAACTGAAAAAGCAGGCCTCCTGAAGCAACTTCCTTTGATGAACTATTTATCTAACTTAAGCCTTTGTTAAGACTGATTTAACCTTTCACAGATCTGTGCTTAAAATGTTGATATCACAGCTCTATGCTTAAAATGTTGACATATTTTCATGCTGAATTAGTCATCTAGATTAACCTCTTGGTTTGCAAATTGCAGAAACCATTAAGGAGAATGTCACAAAAAATAATGAGCAACATTTTGAATGTTATTTGTGAAAGTTACACTGAGATTACAATTGAGATTTTTAAATGCAGCAAATTAGATTGCTAATTCCAATAGATTTTGTTGAAATTAGACATTAAAGAGCTGTGGAGATACATAACTTGATATGTTGTAATGATAAATGCATTATTGCAATCCCTGGAAAGCCAGTAAGAGATGTATGTCACGGACCAAAGGGTCTTCTTAATCCACGACCTTGTCTCCTACTGTAGCAATTGCCAAGGTAAGCTCTCAGATATATTTTCCCAGCTCCTATCAATTACAACTGAAGGATTTTTTTAGCCAGAGAAGGTATCTTAATATTTGACAGTTCTTGATATTATTTTCCCCCCAAATCAAGGATTTATCTGCTCTCGTAGTGAACTCCTGTGGATGTTCAGCATATGCAATATCTGGAAAAATGGAATACAGTTCCACAGCTTAATTAGCAATAATATGAAATATCTCTTTCAATCTAGCCTCCTGCACTAGTTTCATTTCAGATTCTTCAGATTTTGTTTTGAGATACAATGAAAAATCTTTCCAAATTTATCTTCACATTATATATGATTTTATAGACCTCTGTTGTATTCTCATTCAGTTGTCTGTTTTCCAGGCTGAAGAATCCCATGTTTTGATCCTTGTTCCATCTCTCTATATTCTTGTTCAGTTTTGATCTTTCTCAGATGGGGGACTAAAACAGCACACAGTATTCAAGTTAAAAGCACACAATGGATTTATACTGTCACATTACAACGCTCTCTGTTTTGTTCTATATTTCTTTCCCAACAATTCCCTACATTTTTATTTGCTTTTTTTGGACTGCTACTGAGCATTAAGTGGATGTTATCATAGGACCATCTGTAATAACCCAACTTCCTGAGTTGTAACAGCTATCTCAGTGCCCATCATTCTATTTGTAAAGCTAGGATTGTTTTCTCCCATGTGCATCACTTTACATTTATCTACATAGAATTTATTAGATTAGATTGCACTGATTAGAAATGTGAAGAGAATTAACAATGACAAATGACAAAATGATGAAAATATAGCTCATCTAGATGATGGTGGGTTAGATGAATACTGAAAACTGCAAGAGCCAGATGAAGACTTAGACATGACTTGTGGTTTGCTTGAGAATCTTACTTTGCTATAAAATAAAGTTCTGAAAGTATTTACTGGAATAGTCTGTAATTAGGAGTGATTACAAATTAAGACAGAAGATTACCTGACATATTACTACAGTGAAGTGCCTTTACAGACATTTTGTGTGTAAAGCTCCTATAAGTTTTAGAGAATTAAGCTTTAAAATATCTTGATTTCTTAAGTTAATCCTGCCTCCCTTTAAACATGATCAAAAGCAATTTTGATGAATTCACTTGGTGTGAAATGCACAAACTGACATGCATCAGGAAAGAACACCTGAGCCAAAAGGAAGTTCCAGATTCATCACCCCTTGGGCTATTGCGAACTGGACCTGGAATTAGAAGGCAATACAAATGGCTTGTAATGAATCATTTTCACTGGCTTTGGGACAAACTGGGTGACCTAATTGACAGTTTATGTGTCTAATTTATGTCTTTATGAATCATCAGACAGGCTTATCCAAGACAGCAGATTCTTCCAACATCCCTGAGACAGTTACATTTATTAAGATTCCATGCAAACTCCGGCAGAATACCTCTGCAGCAGATGCATCAAAATATGTATTTTGGATTTAGAAGAAATGAAGTTCATCTTACAATACAGCTATAAATTAAATTTATACAATGTTGCCTGTATGAAGTACCTCAGAGCACTTTATATTAAAAATATCTCAAACAAAAATTTAGAACTGTGCTGAACTTGAAATTGAGAAGTGAATCTTAAAATTAAATTGAAAAGTTCTTTTTCCCCCCTCAAAGAATTTTGCTGAGTTGACAGTTCTGATGTGTGAAGGAAGTGAATCCCATAGACAAGTAGTTTAAAAAGCAAAAGACAAAACCAGCATTGAAAGGATATAGGGTAAACTAAAGGTCAGCTGGAAACCTCTGAGCAGACAACTTCAGTCAGTACAAAGCAGACAATATCGATATAATTGAAAATGGATGAAAAAAGGCTGTGAATCACTTTTAAAAAGTAATAGGGCAGTCTGATGAAGTGGAAAGGGCAAAAAGCAGATTAGAAGGGATCAAGGAAAAAGTTACCTAGGAAGAACTCTTAGCAGTAGAAATCAACAGCTCACTTCAGGAATTTTTAGATTGAATGGAATATGTGCAGTTTTTTTGTTTGTTTTGTTTTGTCTTCAGGAGGGAAAGTGGAGAATAGAGGAGCTTACTTATTGCTTCTTAAAACTGCCTCCCAGCTGGAACCACAAACAGACATATATTTCCTAGTTAGAGAGTGATATCACAGTATAAATATTACCTAATAAGAAACTAAAAGGAAAAAAAAAGAAGAGACAGGTAGATGAGATGAATACTGAGAAAGCAGAAATATCTGAAGCATTAGGGGAAACTATCATCTGGTAAAAGAATTTGGCTTCTACAGCTATAATTCTCTTAAAATTACTAGAGTATTCCTCTCCAGCAGTTGATACCAGCAAGATGTTTTCTACAACTACCTGAAGGGAGGTTGTATTGTGGTAGGAATTGGCTTATTTTCTCGGGTAGCAGTGATAGGAAGAGAGGTTATGGCCTCAAGTTGTGTCAGGGGAGGTTCAGTTTGGATATTAAGAAAAATTTCTTTTCAGAAAAAGTAGTGAGGCATTGGATCCTGCTGCCCAGGGGACTGGTAGAGTCACCATGCCTGAAGGTATTCAAGAAAAGGGTAGATATTGTGCTGACATGGACTAGAGTGGTCACAGGCATAGGTTGATGGTTGGACTAGGGGATCTTATTGGTCTTTCCAAAGTTAATAATTCTAAGGCAGCATCATGTAGCAAAACTGGCCTATTTTGAACTATGTAGGCCACTGCAACGGTCTATTAAGAAGAGAAGAGTACATGTACTTCTTCATTTGATTTGTGTTTTCATGTCCTGTTTAAAGCTTGTGAGCAAACTGATGTGATAGTGAAAAACTTGTGTTATTTTTCACAACTTAGCTTGAGCCAGACAGTTTATTTTTAAGGCAAGAATTGACTTTGTGTCAACAGGCATCTAGATTTATGTTCTGAATCTGACTTTTTCAAGATGTGGATTTCTGCCACACTCCGTATGTGCAGTTCGCTATAGACCTGAAAGAAATTTGTCCGTGCACTTCTGAATGAAACATGGGGAACATGCAATAGGGGCAATTATCTGGCAATCCCACTGATAGATGCTGTTTGAAATTAAGGAAATCAGGCAGATAAAGAGATAGATAATTTTATAAACAAAAGTTTCAAAAGTCGTGAATGTCTCTTTAAAATCCTGTATCCTGACAAGTTGCTGATGTTTTGCATCAGTGAAAATCTGTCTGTTTGTTATGTCATTGTTTAAATTTGGACTTAGTTAATGATTTTATTTGTTTTATACATTACAGGTGTACATTATAATTAATCAGCTAAGCACTCAGAAAAAAATTATATGTGAACAAATAGTTTTCTAAGAGGAATCCATTTGGAAGGCAGTATATGGCACACATAATGCACAGAATCGGTAGGAGGTGTCCTCTTCAGCCCATGTCTGCAAACTGTAGTGTACTGAGAATGTTAATTATCAGTCTGCTTCCCTACACTCATGAAAGAATTGTGAAGGCAGTACTTCAGAGGCAGGTCAGTCTTTACTTTGATTATTTTTGTACGGTCTTATCTTTAACTTCCTTGACTTTTTTACATTTGCACTTCTGGAAATGACACTCCACCTTTCTATTTCTTTTATAACTTTCCTCTGTAGGAAAGGTGAAGAATAGCATTTTGTCAGGTAATCGTAAAAGAAATATTAATCCAATAACAAAGGAAATGAAGATTTGAGTCTTTCTCTACTCAAAATCCTGGATTCCTCAAAAATGAAATCCAAGTACCCAGACTGTCAGTGAGTGAGATATAAAGCTAGGTGCTTGCCTCCCTTCTAGATATTCATGGTAGGAAAACTGTTGAAAGTTGTGTGTAAATTTTAGGGAAACAACACACAAACAAACAAAAGCTAGAAAGCAGTGTGGATATCTGATGTGTCTTTGGAAGTGGAAACAAACCATCTCCATCAGCCCAGTTGCTTTGTTCACTTCTGTACTCTGCTGTGTGTCCACTCTTATTCCTGTGCTTGAGTAACTGGCATAGCTCCAAGGGCAAATCATACAAGAATAATTTTGTCTGTTCAACTAAGATCCTTTTATCTTTATTTATTTATTTATTTATTTTACAAGGGTGGCCTTATCTGCTTCACATATTGGGAACATTGCTTCTGTCATGCTATACCTTAAAATGTGCCCAGACATTCTGGTAGGCTGTTAGCTGACGTATGCCAAAACCTCACCAGGCAGTTGGATTGCAATTACACAGTATGGGATATCATATCCCATGTTCAGCCTTGAACTCATGAACTACCTGAGCTGTACCTATTTTAATAGACACAATAACAGTGTGCACATGCCTAGAGGGCACAGAAGTAGTTTTAATGCTCTCCCTGACTTAGCCACTTATGTGCCATCTGTGTACCACTGTAAGTGCCCACGGGACTTTTAGATTATCAACCTGAACACTTCCACCTTAAGATAAACACTATCTAGAGAGCTCAGGATTGCCATTGTGTGGTCTGGCTCCCTATATTCTTTAAAAAATAATAGATAATTTTTAGGTATTTGAGATGAAAATTGGAGATTGGTTGGATTGTGCCTAGGGTCAAGTATAGAATAAAAATTCCCTGCAAGATGAGAACTATAGTCAACTGTAAAAACATATGGAAGAGCAGTATGTTCATGCACAGCCACTACGTATTTCAGGAGAACAAATTAAATAGTCTGTGCTACCACATAGCTGTGAAATGGTAATTGAGAGGTAGGAACTAACCAGTGTTTGAAAATTTGAGTAAGATACAGAGTACTTGAGCCCTGCAGAATTTGGAGATATTGATGGATTATTCTTCCAACATTACACATTCTGAGAATTTATATGTGTTTTAAGTTCCAGTTATACCATCTTTATCCCGCAGTGTTATTCAGGAAAATAATACATTAAACATTTAAACTAACTAAATAGATTTCCTCAATCTATCAGCTTGGATATATTAAGCTTATCTAAGGTGGCAAAAGGTACAGATCGGAGAATCTAAAAATACTTTAGAGTCACATTTAGTGACACCTACTTAATGAAAAGAAAAGCAGTTGGAATTTTGAAATAAGCAATATATACAATAAGGTACTGGGCTTTAAAATCATAGAATCATAGAATCATAGAATGGCTTGGGTTGGAAGGGACTCCAACAATCATCAAGTTCCAAACTCCTGTCACAGGCAGGGCCACCAACCTGCAGATCTGGTACTAGACCAGGTTGCCCAGGGCCCCATCCAACCTGGTCTTGAACACCTCCAGGGATGGAGCATCCACAACCACTCTGGGCAGCCTGTTCCAGCACCTTACCACTCTCTGTGTGAAGAACTTTCCCCTGACATCCAATCTAAACCTTCCCAAAAACCATTCTCCCTAGTCCTGTCACCATCTACCTGAGTAAAAAGTTGATTTCCCTCTCTTTGCTCTTTGCAAGCTCTTTGCAGCCTTCTCTTCTCCAGGCTGAATAAGCCCAGCTCCCTCAGCTTGTCTTCGTAGGGGAGGTGCTCCAGCATGAATGCCATGAAACAAAAGCTTTCCTTCAGCTAAAGAAGGAAAAAAAAATGTGTTTTGTATTAAATAAAAGAATGCAAGCTAGCTTTCATTGAAATTTTACCCTGGTTGGTATGTAAAAAAAGTATACAGTACTGATAAAAGCCACAACCTATTTCAGCATGCTCTGAAACTGGCAATCATAGGGTCAGTAAGAGGGAAGGAGATGCTGGAAAGATAAAAGTTTTCTGCTGAGATTGGTAACTGACTGGATGCTGGGACTTCAGTAAGAAGTTTTGCTTTCTGTAAATAGGAAAAATAACATAAAGTTCTATCATTTATCCCATAAAAGAAGTCAGCCCACTTAACATTGTGTTTGTTAAATCTTGAGGAATGACAGCAGCTCAGGACTCAGTGCAGTTTTATCTGGCATGCAGCACGTGCATTTTTGTTCTATCTATCTCCTTTGCCCCAAAATGCAGCTGGTAGTACAAGTGAAACACATTCCCATCTCTCCACTAGAGATTACCACCAATCATCTTGTGCTCAAGCAGGATATGGCTGAGTTATTTCCTGACAATGACAGCAATGTCATTTAAAGGGATTCTGTATTTTTGGGGAAGATTATAAAAGATGATTATAAGATGAGATTCAACCTTCTCAAGAGGAGGTTAATATGTCTTAATTTATTAAAGTAATGTTTTTCTTTCTATAAAAAATTGCCCCACAGACTTCTTGATGAACCATCATTCTGCAGCAACAAAACAGAGCTGACTGTTCAGTGGATAAAGAATTGTTTGGGTGGTCACTGCCAGAGGTTTGTGCTCTATGTCCAGGTGGAGGCCAGTGATGAGTGGTGTCCCCTGAGAGTCCATCTTGTGATCAGTGTTTTTCAGTATCTTTGTCAGTGACTTAGACAGTGGGATCAAGTGCACCCTCTGCAATTTGCTGATGACATTAAACTGAGTTGTGCTGTTGATACAATAGAAGTAAAGGTTGCCGACCAAAGGGACCTGGACAAACATGAGAAGTGGGTTCAGGTGAATATAATGAGGTTCAACAAGGGCGAGTACAAGGTGCAGCACTTTGGCTGGGGCAATCCAAGATATGTGTGCAGACTGGGAAAAGAATTCATTGAGAGAGAGAAGGACTTGGGGGGTTCCAGTGCATGAAAAAATTGACATTAGCCAATGTTGTGTGCATGCATCCCAGAAGGCCAATTGTATCCTGCATCAAAAGAGGGGTAGCCAGTAGGGCAAGGGAGGTGATTGTCCCCCCTCTACCTCCTCTTGTAAGGCTCCACCTGCATGCAGTACTGTGTCCAAGCCTAGGGCACCCAGAACAAGAAGGATGTGAGGATATTGGAGTGGGTCCAGAGGAAGGCCATGAAGATGATCAAAGGTGGGAGTGTCTCACTGTGTAGAAAAGCTGAGGAAGCTGAGCTTGTTCAGACTAGAGAAGGAAAGGCTCTGGGGACATCTCATTGTAGCCTTTCAGTACTTAAAGGAAGTTTATCATCAGGAGGGAGACCAACATTTTACATAGCTAGATAGTGATAAGAGAAGGGGGAGTGGTTTTAAAATAAAAGAGAAGAGATTTAGATCTGATATTAGGAGGAATTTTTTTCCTCTGAGGATGGTGAGGCATTGAAACTTTTTGCCCGGAGAAGCTGTGGATGCCCCATACCTGGAGTTTTTCAAGGCCAGGTTGGATGGAGCCCTGAACAACATGATTTAGTGGTTGGCAGCCCTGTACATGGCAGGGGAATTGTAACTAAATGGTCATTAAGGCCCCTTCCAACCCAAGTCACTGTATGATTCTATGATTCTATCAACAGCTCTGGAAAGATGCAGCCTAGTTGATGTACTGTAAGTGGCCCATTTCCAGAGTGAAAGGATGCATGAGTGATGAGCTGAATGTCTCAGGCAGTGAGTAATGAAAGTTACTGTGAGAGTATGACAAATATGCAATTGGGGGAAAATGATGTATGCTTGAAAGAATGTTTATCGGCTTCTCAATATAAAAAAAAACCCTCTCACTCTTCTATATGTAAGAAGAGTGCTTATGTTGGGCTGCCTTCTCTCTTTTCGTATTATGAGTGCAAAATAATTAGGAAATCCAGAAAACACAGTAGAACAGTACATTCCCTCTCTCTTCCAGGGATTTATGTATGTTGCTCCGAATGTAATGCCTTCTATTTATTTCCATGGAAACTGAAGTAGATAAAGAGAGCACAATACAACTATTTGATAGAGAAAATTCTCAGCTACTGAAAAACACTGTTTTTCAACTTAGACACTACCATTAGCTGTGCATTTTCACCAGTGGTGGACAAGAGCCTGCATGCCAGGCTCGTAAATATCTGACCCAGCAGAGGTGACCCACTGTAGCTGTGACCAATACTGAAACATACCACCCACTGCTTCACTGTGTTCACATCCACTGTCCAGCCTCCATAAACATTCAGCAAGTGTTGATGAATGTCAGTGGGTGAATTTTTTTCTGTACAGAGAAATTTAATTATATACCTTTGTTTCATACAACCTTAAAAGCCAAGGCTCAACTTGAACTAAACTTGGTAAGGAGTGCCAAGAAGAACAAGAAAGGCTTCTATAGGTACTTCAACCAGAAAAGGGAAGTTTTGGAGGGTGTATCCCTCCTAGTGAGTGACACAGGCAAGCTGGTAACAACAGACAATGAGAAGGCTGAGGTACTCAACAGATTTTGCCTTGATCTTCTCTGATAACTATTAGCCACACAGCCCTCAAATGATTGGTTTGGAAGGAGAGGAGTGGGGAAGCAATGTACCTTCTGCTGTAAATGTAGATCAGGATTGTGACCACCTGAGGAACCTGAATATCCACAAGTCTATGTATCCTGATGAGATGCATCCCAGAGTCCTGACGGAATAGTCTGATATAATCGGCAAGCCACTCCTGAAGTTTGAAAAGCCATGGCAGTTAAGTGAAGTCCTCGGTGACTGGAAAAAAGGCCATGTCATACTCATTTTTAAGGAGGGTAAAAAGGATTACCCCAGGAACTACAGGCCTGTCAGTCACATCTCTGTGCTCAGATACTCCTGGAAGCTATGCTAAGGCACATGGAAGACAGAGGTGATAAGGGAGAGCCAGCACAGCTTCACCAAGGGCAAATCCTGCTTAACCAATCTAGTGGCCTTTTAGGATGGTGTCACTGCATCAATGGACAAGGGAAGAGCCACTGATTTCATCTATCTGGAATTCAGTAAGGCATTTGACATCCTTCTCTACAAATTGGAAATATATGGATTTGATGGGTGAACTGTTTGACAGATGAAGAACTGGCTGCAGAATTGAATTCACAGAATGAACATCTACATGTCTGGATGGAGATCATTGACAAGTGATGTCCCCCAGGGGTGGGATTGATACTCTCTGATATTTTCTTCAGTGACATCACAGTGGGTTTGAGTGCACCCTCAGTAAGCTTTCAGATGACACCAAGCTGTGGGGTGTGGTTGACACTCTGGAGTTACAGGATGCCATCCAGAGGGACCTAGACAGGCTTGAACTGTGGGCCCAGGTGAACCTTATGAGGTTCAACAAATCCAAGTGCAAGGTCTTGCACCTGGCTTGAGACAACTGCCACTATCAATACAAGCTGGGGAATGGAAAGATTGAATAGAGCCCTGCTGAAAAGGACCTGGGGCCACTGGTGGCTGGGAAGCTGGACATGAGCTAGCAGTGTGCCCTTGCAGCCCAGAAAGCCAACTGTATCCTGGGCTGCACCAAAAGATCTGTGGCCAGCAGTGTGAGGGAGGTGATCCTGCTCCTCTGCTCTGTACTGGTGAGGCCTCACCTGGAGTCCTCATTTCAGGAGAGACATAAGTTGGAGTGCATCCAGAGGAAGGCCACAAAAATGATCCAAGGGGTGGAACATCTATCCTATGAGGACAGACTGAAAGAGATGGAGCTGTTCACCCTGGAGAAGAAAAGGCCCTTAGGTGACCCGATAGCAGCCTTTCAGAATCTAAAGGGTAGTTATAAGAAAGAAGGGGACAGACTCTTCAGCACGGTCTGTAGTAATAGAACAATGGGAAATGGTTTCAATCTTAAAGAGGGAAAAATTATGTTAGATATAAGGAAAAAGTTTTCTACAGTGAGAGTAGTGAGGCACTGGAACAGGATGCCCAGAGATGTGGTGGATGCTTCATCCCTGGGGACTTTCAAAACCAGGCTGGCCCAGGCTCTGGGCAACTTGATCTATCTGTGGATGTCCCTGTTCATTGCAGGGTAATTAGGCTCAGTGACCTTTAAAGATTCCTTCCAACTCTGAGGATTCTATGAGTCTAAGATTCTGTACACACTTTCATGTCAGATGTCTTTTTGTATAACTGCCTTTCTGCTGTCATCTGTTGCAAGGCAAGAAAATGTAATGGAATACTGGTGGGAACGTTCAGCCTGTTTCCATGTCACCAATATCTACCTCTGATGTTGTGAGCCAACATAATAAAATAGGAGGCATTTTTTTCAGAGCAGCCTTTTTACAGAGCTGCTGTCCAGAAGGGACTGCACCAAAACAAATGTTCTGGTGAGGGGAATCCTGAAGTTTTGCTGACAACATGAAAGGGCTTGAGCAGTGAGAGGAGTCTGCTGAAAGCATGAATTCATTCAAACATGAGTTTAATTAATCAGGGTAGTAAGAATGAGAGAAAACTGTGAAGAACTAGAGAACTTAGGACACTAGGAAACAGAGCAAGTGTCAAGTATGACATAATGGTGTGGAATAACACCTGCAGGTGGAAGAATTGAGCGATCTAGAACTTTGTCGTGAAAAGATGAGTTGCAGATGCAAAAAGTAGAAAGTACTGGTAGGCGTCAACTGCATCTTATCTCCTTCAACACAAAAAGCAGAAGTCACTAATATGGCTATGAAGATTAAATTTCAAACAAACAAGAAAGCACAAAAAGCCAATAACAAATATACCCAAAGAAGCTATCTTTCTCTTAGTGAAGACTGAAATATACTGTGATTGCAAGTAATTTACCCAAATTCAAAGGAAAACTGAAAGAGTGCTTTAGAGAGAAGTGCATTTGATTTTACTATAAAGACAAACATCAACAGCCTAATCTATGAGAACACTGTAAGAAAATGCATTCTATATTCAGTCTTAGGGATGCATTTTTGAATTTTGTTCAGTCTCTTCACATCAGAATAATAGTATGAAAATGTACCTGTACAATTACGTTTTACACAAATTATTCCCTTGACTTTTTCCTCCCCTCTGTTCTGTTAGATTCATAGTGGTAGAACAGAACTGTAGCAAAACAGGATCAGAAACTGAAGCCATCCATCCAACTGCATCTTTGGCCGCTTTTCTGACCTTTTTTATTTAACCTAACAGTGTTCATCTAGTTTCAAAGTACGAATAATTCTCTTTTATTTATTTATTTATTTATTTATTTTTGTATTTCTGAGAGGAGAGCAGGGCATAGTCTTTTTTTTTTCCCCTCTGAATTTTTCACTTTACTGAGAAGTTCTCCAGTAGTTCTACTCTGTTCTTTTTAAAATGCTTATTAATTTTATTGATTTCTCTTTTCTTATATTTTACAAGTAGTCTGACAACCAGAACATTGTCCCATTTATGCTGAATCATCCCCTGGAAACTGCTTGAGAAACAGATGGATGGACTCCACAAGACGTTTCTAGATACATTTTGTGAGCATTACTTTCTGTTACGCATGAATCTATGTTCAGCAGTACCACACTTTATCTGAGAACTTGCCCACCCAACCTTTGATTTGCTCACTTGCTATGTGTTCTGATCACTGAAAAGAGACTGCATATTTCTATATGGAGAGCAAGTCAGATTGCTCTTTTCTTGGGATGTGCATTCATTCTTTTCCAATAACCAGCCAGAAGTTGATAGGCTCAATAATCCGGAACTGAGCCTGAGTTAATGTTTTATAACTAGGATTATTACCAAGAAACTTTGTTTCATCTGGAACTTCAGTGTTCCTGGTTGGTTTAGAGTCAGTTTGTTTGTATCTGACCGTAAAAGATTGTAGACAGACAATTTCTGCTCGAACTGCAAGCTACAAGATTGTTGTATGACCCCCAGTAAACCTGCTGTCCTTAGTTTATACAGCCTATTCTACCACATTTAAGGATTTGTACAACTTCAAAGGGTGAGGACGGATTGAGTCATGATAGAAGAAAATACTTTTGTATGTATAAACATATATATTTGGATTATTTTTTTAGAGACTTTCTCTTTCAAATCTCTTTTTAAATATTGATGCAAATGTCTGGGCTTATATTTTGAAGAGAAAAGAAGCTTAGATTTAAAAGCGTATCATCTTGCATTTAGACTAGTTAAGAATACTGGTAATTATTTTTATGCATATTCTACCTAAATATGTATGTACCACTTTAAATTCAAATAGCACTTCACAGAGATTTAAAAACACAGACCTTCTCACCGCAGAGCTTGTATCAGACAATATACGAAGAGCAGAGAGGAAAGCATCTCTGATGCAAGGTGGGGTAAGTTCTATGACAAAGATAATACGAGTCTCATTGTATTATAAATGGAACATGGCAATCTGATGGTTTAATTTAAGAACATGTAGGGCATGAGGGAGAAAAGCAGATAATGACGGAAAGCTTAAGAGGAGGGATTTGGAAGAAAAAAGGAGAGCATGCAATATTCTGCAAAAAATATCTCGTAGTGAGGCAAGTCCTTTGAAGTTGCTCTAGTTATTAAACTGGGGCTAAGCTTGGCCTACAAGGCCTAAAATATCGTTGTTACACAAAGCCATGGCCCAAGGCAAGGTTCTCTGCATAAGTACATACAGCTAGCAGGAAACTCTGGGATACATTGGATATACCCATATTGTCTTCTGATAGCCTGAAAGTGGAGTCACAGCCAGAAGGGTGAGTGCTCAAGCATTCCAGTGAGTTTATAGAGAAACAGAAGGATGGACAAAGGTATGAATAACAATGGGAGGAGGTAGGGAGCAGCACACACTGTGCTAATCGCTATTCTTGTGCTTACTCAGAGAGAATCTGCTAGGCATGTTTAATGAGAATGAAGGTTCCATGACTGAAAAGGGAGGATTGTTTTTCAGTGTCTCTTAGACATAGGGCAGTGATGACTGCTCTTTTTAAATACCTAAACAGTCCTACTCAGCACTGCTGTGGCGATGGGAGTCCTGTGCCTTACCTAAATTCCAGTTTTCTTTTGGAACTCTACTGCTTTTTGATTGTGAAAGATCTTCCTGATGAGATCAAGCTTTTCTTCGTGCCACTAACTTGTAAAGGGACAGAATAACATTCTTCATGGTTTGTAATCTTTCCCTTGCTCATACTGACCCTAAACTAGAGAAAACCCTATAACATTGTTAATAAAACTACCTTTACAGAGGATTTTAAGAAACATTTTATTTCCCATACTTATTTTAGGAGTACAAAGGTAGACAAAGATTATGCTATCAGTTATTTCAGACAAAATAGTTTTCTTTGAGAAAACTTTTCATTATTATTATTAGCAATAGAATACACTGATATCTAATTCTGTTTCTTTGAAGTGTGCAGTCAGCATCATAATTCTAATAAAATGTTTTCTTTAATATTCCATCACTCTATATTTATTATCCTGATGTAAGGTAACATGGTATTTATTGAGCTGTATTTTGTTTTGAAATACTGCAAGAACTGCTTCACAATTCAGTTCTATGAGTATGATTTCTTACAAATGGTGGATATGTTTGTCAAATGTTTATGGCTCAAGCTTTGTTTATTTGTAACAGGCATATAACAGTACTTGGAGACAGTGCACATGCATGCAGATACACACAAATATAGAAAACGCTTCAAATATGCATTTCTCTCTCTCTGCTTGTGTTCTTCTCTAGCCTAAGGGCACTTGGAAGGATATCACTAGGGCTAAAAAAAAATTGTTCAACTCAGCTGAAAGTACTTGAATTCCTGCTCAGTTGAAGTTCAGCTCAATTTCATGAACTATTAGTCATGCATGAAACAGATCCACGTAAGTATTTAGGCTCCTAAAACTGGTGAAACACCTAATTCCCCTTGATTCAAGTAAAACCTGGGTCCCTAAAGGACAACTTAGAAAAAAAATAGCATCTGTGTTCAGGAAATATCTATCAAAACTATACAGGCTCCTGGAATAACAAAACAGTCACAAAACAGTGATTCTGTTGCACTTTCTTAGTAACAATAGACCTTTAGTAAGCGGACAGCCTGGTCATCTAGGTCCCTTTCTCAGTCTTGTAAGGCTCAACTTTGCAAAACCTGAGATGGATCTTCCAATGTTTGTTGACTCGAGATTCCTTTTGTCTTAGCAGTCAACGTATTGAATGCTGGCATACCAGCAGAGCATGGTAAAAAACAAGGAAACAACACATCCTGTCTGGCCTTAAAAACTTTTAAAATGGTACCTCAGTGAAGCTGTGGTTTAAAAATTGCATTCTGTTATTAGATGCTGACATCACAATTTTTACTTACAGTTATGGAAACAATATGTCTTGTGTGATGTCATAATAGTGAGAGTACTCATGGAAAAATAAGGAGTCCTAAAAGTTAGCCTAAACCCTCATCTTCAGGTCATCTGAAGCTCTAAATCTCCTGTTTTAGCACAATTTTTCTGTCACGAAACCATGGAGTGTTGAGAATGAATGGATTTCTTACCTGTGGATGACCATCCATAGAGAATTTCTGACTCAAAGAAGAATATGTACAAAATTCCTCCGACTGTTCTTATGCTCAGCTACCTACCTATATGGTTCTAAGCAAGAGAAAAGTTGCTTGAGTTTTGCTTCTGAAACTGTTTATGTATTTTACATGAGACAAATACTGAATTTCAATCCTTCCATTAAATGTAAAATATTCATATTAGAGAATAATTTAGGATTTGCATCCCATTTTTCATAGGTACATGCAGCCAACACCTTGTAGATAATTCTGAAGAAGACAGACAAGAAAGATACTCCTTTATATATTAACTTCTTGCAGTAATACAGAGCATGTCCTGAATCTTGGTACCACTGTCTTCCACATTCCTGGGGTACTCTGATGTCATATGGGGTGTGTTCCCAACTTATTTGATTTGGAAATCAAAGTACAGGAGGCTTGTATTCATCCAGATATTTGCCCGGTATGAATTCAGACTGTAGCAGGGAAGCATACCAGGTTGTATGCTGATAAGTTTTGACATGCTTGTTTGTTTATTTTATTTTATTTTATTTTATTTTATTTTTAATTTAATTTTATTTTTAATGATATCCACTGTCTCATTGTTGAGCACTTTTGGAGATACAGGAGTTCCAGCTTCTCAACTTTGTATTCAGTGTACATTTAGGGGCAAAAAAACCCCCACAAAACAAACAAACAAACAAAAGAAAAAAAACGGATAAAAAGGGAGTGGTGTAATTGTCTCAGGCTCTAATAACTTCATTGGCCATTCAGAGTGTGAACTGGCTGTGAGGTTGGAAGTCTTAAGGCCATCTTCCTATTGCCTACCTCTTTTTCTTTCAGCAAAAGCGTTGTGCTTCAGTATCAGAAATGTTCCGTGCTGTAACACAAGGAGGAACCTATTGTTTTATCTTATTTATGTTCAGGATTCATATCCAACAAACATGTACTTCAACAATTAATACAACGAACATATGATTTTCTTTATTAAGTCTCTACTTTGTTTCTGTTACAAGCAAAAGATTAGAGAAGAACTCAAGTGCTATACTGATCCATGTCACAGTATATTTGGGCTTAATTTTAACCAAAACAAAAGTGCAAGGAATGCATCCTTAACCTTAAGTCTATGCACTTCAACAAACACACACCAAAAGAAAAAGGAAAAAAAAAAACAAGGATGAAACTCTGGATGAGTGAATAGAACAACATGCAGTTTATGAGTGAAAAGGTAAGTACATGTCTTAATAATAAATCTACTTGACTGTGGAAGAAAATACTGTCATAACATCTTTAAGATGTGACTAACAGTCTAAGACTTTACCACAGAAAAATTCAGACATTGAAATATTTTCATCATGTCATTATAGTTATGAAATCCATATGGAAATTGTAAACAGTCAGGGGAAATCATCTGGAATGCCTAGGGGTGTAGGGAAAAATAATTAACAACTCCATCTTAACTGCTGATTTAAGATTTGATAGAATAATTTTATTTTCTGATATACATTGCTTGCTCCTGGGACAAACTTCCCAGCTTTGTGTCATCTTCCAAATGTATTAAATACAAATAATAACATGGCTGAGAGTTTTAATTGATGATGGTAAACACTGAAAACATACTGAGTACTGGAGTGTACTATTGGCCATACCTGTAATAAGAGGTAAGATATAATACACTGTGGAGAAAGTGAGCCAGTGATCTGTACCTCATTTCACTGTTTTTCTTACTCTGAGAACACTATATGCTCTACTTAGATGATCAATTGCAATTGACAGGTAGTATAGTACTGGTCTTATTTCGCTTCACTTTCATACCTGCCTACCTAAAGCAGGAACAGAAATACCAAGCCCTCAGTGAATCCACATATTTTTTTGTATCAACTGATAATTTCAAAAAAATAATCAGTAGAAGAGCAATTTTGAACAAATAGGACATTTAACTTGAAATGGAGTCAGTAATTTTTCTTCAAAAGTCATTAAGGTCTAGGAGGTGTTTGGATTTTTTTAATAATGAGCATTACTAAAAAAACCCTTTATATAGGGATAAATACACTCTGACGTTACTTAAGAAATAATGGACAGTTAGGTAACCCAGTAGGTGATGAAGGTTAGTAGAGATAAATAGAAGACATAGTACATTAGAATGAGTAGTGTAAGCTACTACTACACATTGATGGATTTGTAATTAACTGCAGCCATGAATAGAATAGACCTGAATGTTATTGGAGTAGTTAAATAAAAACCTCCACTCAGTGCTCTATAACCACAAGAGATACCTCAAAGGCGTATGATTGTTTGAAGAGTAAGATATAGAACAGAACAATACTGATGACACATATTTCAAAAACTCAGTATTAACTGCTACAGTGTTCATTTTGATGTGAAAAGATATAGCAGAAGAGAAACAGTCCAAAGAAAGGAAATGAGAATCCTTATAGGCTTAGAAAACTTCTATTGAAAGAGAGATCAAAAAGATTAAGTCAACGTAGTTTATAGAAGAAATGAATAAAAGATGGCAGTCTAGAGTTATATATAATAATACTATAATGAACAATGTTCCATTTGGTTGTATGCCTGCCTTCCTTACACATAAACACATAATTTAAGAACAAGGAAATAATAAAATTAACTATTGAAGGTTTTTGAGTTTCCTCGTCTGTGCTATACTATTTATTACATGTTTTTCTCTTATATTTCTGCATTTTTTTCTGACAGGCTGTCATTGATCTAAGACAAAATCTATCTTAATGTAAATTAAATTTTATATGACCAATATCAGCAATGAAAGTTTAAACTTTGCATTTTCCCATAACAAGTGTTCAAAGCTTTTATTTGTGAAGGGAAACAGAAGTTAATGTCATCATAATCCTAAATAGATGAAGCGGTGGTGAAGAAAACTGCGAAGTAAATATGAAATTTAATAATGGTCCTCCGACAGCTTGTTCTCAGATGGTTAGGAATTCATTAAACAGTGGTTGAGCAGAGCAGACAATTAAATTATTCTTGTATCAATAATCTATCCATATTATGAATACTACATACAACAGTACATGTTTCTGAAGAGGAGCTATCAACGCTTTCCATTACAGAGAATCAGCAAGAGTCTTGATTTCAGCCCCCAGATATATCCATCTTTGTTTCTCAGACAAAATAATAATAATCATAGCAATAACTGGGATGCTGATGTATATAAACAGAAAATATACAAAATCTTAAGATTTTCATGTAACCCTGTTACAGTTTAACCCCTGTGGGCAGCTCAGAACCGCACAGCGACTCACTNGAACAGCCATCCCTCTGGCAGAAATCTTGAGTGTTCCCTCCAGCTAACTAATAATAGCTAAGCATTAGCTGTCTTTCAACGCTGTTTGGTACCTTGAGGCTAGAATAGACCCCATGGAAGTGAAGGTACAAACACCAAACAGGTGTTTGTAGTCTGCCGGGTAACTTCTGCTAAAGGCAAGGTAATGCAGGAAAAGAGGTCAAAATATACAACTTCCAAAAATTGTGGAATGATGTGAATAGATTATCTCACCATGAACACAGTTTCAATACTAATGTCTTGGTATGCTGTACGAAAGTATAAAATCTTTACTCGATACAGAAAAATTAGTTTCAGCATGAACATGTATAATGTTTTAGGGTACTTTTCTGTGGACGTGAGATCGTATAAACAAAATCCAGGGTAGATATCAGGTTGTACTCTGACAGTGTGGTCAGGCACTGGAACAGGCCCCCCAGGGCAGTGGTTGGGGACCCAAGCTGCCAGAGTTCAAGAAACATTTGGACAACTCTCTCAGAAATATGGCTTGAATTTTGAGTGGTCTTGTGTTGAGCCAGGAGTTGGACTCAATGATCCATGAGGGTTCCTTCCAATCCAGGATATTCTATGATTCTATGATTAATATAACTTACAGAACAGAGTGGAGAATTGTAACTTTGAGATATTTAGTACAAATATTGGAATGAAAAAGGGGAAGAATTCATCTGAATTTCAATTAACCAAATTTAAGTGCATCTTCACAAGTTTCTAAGTGACAGGCAGACTTCTAAAATTTCATTAAAGCTAATGGAACAGGATTCAGCTGCATTACGATGTGTCCCATTTAGTTTCTTCTGTGGGTCCTGTGTAAGATTTGCCAGATTTTTGCAGCTGTTTCAAATGTCCTAAAGTGTTTCAAATGGCACTGGCTGCCTATATTTAGACAACAGAGTCTAGTTTGGAGAGATACTCAAAATATTTGGAGGAATCTAGCTTTCTGTCATAAGGGCTCATTTCAGTTGCCTAAACATAGGTTTCTAGCTCAGTTTCAGAAGCTCTGGAGTACTCAAGACATCTGCACAGGGCTGACAGATATGACACAGAACCTATGGAACCTATGGAAGACTGATACCCTTTTGAAGTATCCCTTATAGGCTAGACAGGATATGACTGATCTTCAAAATTGCATACATATCCATGTTTAGGCAGTAGAAACAACCCCCTAAAAGTAGATGTATTAATCTCAGATTGAATCCTACACAAATAGCCTATGTTAGGAATTTAATTAACTAAATTGATTTGCAGAAGTTACTGAAAAACCAAAATCTTCCACTAAAATCGTCAGACTTGTGCTGGATAAAGCAGTTCTGATTGGTGAATATACACGTATAGAGAAAAATAAATTGTGCCTACCCAGTTTTCTCTCTCTCTCTCTCTCTCTCTCTCNCTGTTCACCTCAGCCCAGCAATCCAGCTTATCTAGATCCCTCTGCAGGGCCTCCCTACCCTCAGGCAGATTGACACCACCTCCCAACTTGGTGTCATCTACAAACTCACTGAGGGTACACTCAATCCCTTCATCTAGGTCATCAATAAACATATTAAACAAGATGGGCCCCAGTACAGACCCCTGGGGGACACCACTTGAATCAGGTTGCCAGCTGGACTTAACTCCATTAACCACTACCTGTTGGACACGGCCCTCTAGCCAGTTCCTTACCCAAAGAAGGATATACCTGTCCAGGCCATGTGCAGCCAGTTTCCCCAGGAGAGTACTGTGAGAGACCGTATCAAAGGCTTTGCTGAAGTCTAGATAGACTACATCGACAGCCTTTCCATCGACCACCAGTCTGGTCACCCAGTCATAGAAGGAGATGGGGTTGGTCAAGCACAACCTGCCCTTCATAAACCCGTGCTGGCTGGGCCTGATCTCCTGGATGCCACGCATGTGCCATGTGATCTCACCCAAGATGATTTGCTCCATAACTTTCCCTGGTATCAAGGTCAGGCTGACAGGCCTGTAGTTCCCCAGATCCTCCTTACGGCCCTTCTTGTAGATGTGAGTCACATTGGCAAGCCTTCAGACCTCTGGGACCTCTCCAGATAACCAGGAGTGCTGGTAGATGGCTGAGAGCAGCTCAGCAATCACCCCCGCCAGCTCCCCCAGTACCCTAGGGTGTAGCCTGTCTGGTCCCATTGGCTTGTGACAGTCCAGATGGAAGAGGAGCTCTCTAACTCTCTCCACCTGGATCACTGGGGGTGTATTCTGCATAGCATCCCAGATAAAGGCCATCACTCCTAATATCCACACTCCTTCCTTCTTCACCCAGCTTGTATTATTGAATGCGATGTCATATGGAAAGGAATATCTCTTTGGTCAGTCTGAGTCATCTATCCTGGCTGTGTCACTTCTTAGCTTCTTGAGCACCCCCAGCTCCTTGCTGGAAGGGCAGATTAAGAAGCAGAGGAATCCAAGATTCTGTGTAAGCACTATGCAACAAATAAGAACAATGATATGTTATCACCGTTTTTATTGAAAATCAAAAACACAGCTTCATATGAGTATTTGGAAGAAAATTAACCCTATCTTAGCCAAAACCATGACAAACCTTTTGACAACTACAGATAGAAGCTTATGTCAGTGGCTTGACAGATATTTCAGATGTACCTTTTCTGCACAATTAAAACAAACTAACCCATAAACACAAGAAGAACTGATAAAATGTTCATACCAGAATGAAAATATGTCAATAAGATTAAAAGTGAGTCAAAACAAAGACAAACACAAGTAGAATTTACATTGCAGTATATCTTGATGTGGAATGAACACCAAACACTGTGAGAAATTTATCTCACAATAGCATTCAGTCCTGTTGTCATTTTAAACCTGACTTATGACAGATAAGTACTAATCAAAAGAGAATCTGAGAAAGAAAATTTCTGCTTACTGGACACCTAATCAGATAGACCAGCTATTTATTAGGAATCAACTATGTCACTGAAAGGCACTGATAAATACCAAGAAGCATGGCTAAAACAGGAGTGAGGAAAATTTTGGATTCATTTCAGATGAGAATTTGTTATACAAAATACACTTTATTTAATATTTAGAGCTAAAAATAGTACCTGGTGCATAATTTGATTATGCAATTTTTAAAATTAGAATAATAATATCTAAGATCAAGATGACCAAAAGTATTATAAATAAAATAATAAAATGATATATTTAAAACAGCTTTGAGATAATGTGATCCTAAATCAATATTTTCAAAGGGAAAGCTATATGCATAATACAGATATGTCTGCTGTGCAGATTTGCACCGATCACATTCAGATACAGTGAATTAGCTAATACAAGGAGCAGACTCTTACCTAGTCTCTAGTATCAGGCTTTTCAGATTATAATTAAAAACATAAATAGGGTGATCATCTGGCAAATTTGGTAGGAGCTGCCATGGCTGCTTTTCTCAATGTCTTCTCCTGCTTCTTTGTCACTCTTCTACACCTCTTAATCAATGAGAGCACTCTGGCTGTTCAGCTGTCTGTAGGCACAGCAAAATATTCTACTATGGTCTCCAGGCAGCCCCTATGCCATGACAGTCTCACTGAAATGCTAAAGAGTGACAGATTGGCCACTTCTAATTTCAGTGCTAAGATCTTGACTAGGTCCAAAACTTGCAAGGCTTTCCCATACTTTCAATAAATCTAAAACTCATTTAGATTGTCTCTTGTTTCAGCATGAATAACATTCTCTCTACCCTTGACAAACGCAGTGTTGCCTCACTTATAAACAATTATAAGGATTTTTTTTTTTTTTTCCCTCATTTATTGCTTGGCAATGCCATAAACCATGAACACATTTTTTTGGTGCTCCCCTACTTTGCTGAGTTAAATTATTTCTCGCCTTACCCTGCCTACCTCTTGAACCATATTTCAAGATTTCTTTGTATTTCTTCACTCTGTGCATTGCTTTTTATTCAATATCATGCACTGAGACTTGGTCTGTTTATTGAATCATCCTGTCCACCTCCATTGTACGCTTATTACGTTTTCAAAAAGCACCTCTGCATGTGCCTTCAGAATGCATATATATATGTCAGAGCATGGCTAATGGGTACCAGTAAGAACAGAGAACCTTTCAGTGTTCCTATGCCGTGTATTTTAAAAAGTTTTAAAACATTTTCATCTGGACTGACTTCATTTCATGCAGGATGATGATGTGCTTGTTCTGCTAATTGAGGTACGCTGGCATCAGCTACAGAAATATGTGTGTGCCAGCTGGGAAAATTTTATCTGTACTGGTGAGGCATTCTGTATGATGCTGAAGAAAAAAATCATCTTTGCTCATTGAGCTAGAATGCAATGAGTAGATGCAAGCTGAGCTGATGTTTTTTAACTTTGTTCAAGAAACCCAGAAATTCTTTTCTCATCCCTTTGGCTGAAGAGAGGCCAAATAATGGAATCTAGGTATTCTTTTTATGTCCTCACTTTGCAGAGTGGCAGAGACAAAGCAAAGTTATGCTCAGGTGTGGATTTTCTGGGGATCTGGGAGGAGGGGGTCAAGAAAGCATGCTTACTTAGCCTGTGAATTCATACTACTTGGTGCTTTTGCTCACCTATTGTGTGAGACAGTTGTATATCCTACCCCTCTGCTTGAGCCTGAAGGAAACTTTCATTCTTTTCAGTTATAGCATCTGGTCTTTAATCTTGGGTTATAGATTCTTTGTTTATCTATCAGGAGCAGGAGAAGAAGAAAAATGAGAGTGAAACCCCTTCTTCAGGACAATGGGTCAGGAGGCAAGATACACAATTTATTCTTGACAGAAGTCAAAATAAGAAATAGCTACAATCTAACAGCTCTTGGACAAAGAATTGGCCTTCACAACCAGCCCACACACTCAATTTGGGCTCTTGTCATAGATTTTCACCAGAGGTCAAGGCAGCCTGGATATCTAAGGAAACTGGTCTTGCCAGTGTAAGAAAGTACAAAAGTAATCATTAGATCTGCCTGCATTTCAGAAGGTGCTTGTGTAGGTGCCTTGGAAGTATCTCAGGGAGAAACATCTTAAGGCTTTTGATGCATGATTTTCTCAAAGACAATTGAGAAAGAAATGTCATTAGTGAAAAAAAATATATAACATAAAATACAGCCCTAGAGCAATAAGACAGTAAAGGTAGTTCCAGTGCAATATTGGTAGATACAGAAGAAATACAACAGGGTTGGACTGCAGAAAATGAGCAGGCTTACACACCCTCTTTAAATAGCCTTTCTCATTGCTCCTGAAGAAAAGTACTGGACTAGTTTTACTATAGGTCTGATCCAATAGGAAATTTCCACCGTTTTAAAGATAAATCTATCTTTTATCCATAGGAGGACAAAAAGAAAATTTAATCTTCTTTCTCCTCTGAAAACATAGCATTTTCATGATGACAAGATACCTTTGAAAAATTGGAACTATGTGCTCTTCATATACTCCTTCTGGATATATAAGCAGACAATGAAATTAATATTTCAAATTTTATTCATTTAGACAGTTATCTTCTGAGGGGTTTTAATTTTGTGGGCTAGGGCAAATCAGACCAGGGGATTTACTATTCTTATTCTTCCAATGTTATTTAAGGCTAGGCTAGCCTTGGAGGGCATTAATCTTCTGCAAGTCCCAGGGGGAAGAGAGCACATTTTCCAGGCTACTGGTGGAATCCATCTGTCTCTGCAGAGGAGATTTTTCATTGCCTACTCACTGAACAGCCTAACAAAGAATGGAGTGGGCTGCAAAGCTATCAATGAATTCTGGAAGTGTGCCTTGCCCAGAAATCACATTTGAGCATCTTATGATCCTTCTGCACAAAAAAATTAGAAAATCCAGCACTAGAGATTTTGATCAAAAAGCAAAGTAGTTTTATACAAAGATATATAGGTCTACAAACTTATCTCTGCTTCCTTCTTTAAGTCCATACTGGAGTACCAACCTCTCTCTCTCTCTCTCTCAAAAAAAAAAATCCAGCACTAGAGATTTTGATCAAAAAGCAAAGTAGTTTTATACAAAGATATATAGGTCTACAAACTTATCTCTGCTTCCTTCTTTAAGTCCATACTGGAGTACCAACTGTAAAAGATATATATATAAGGAACTTTCCAACTACTGCAGCCACTGGGACAAAATCTGGAATGATTTGTCTAAAATTGTAATGTTAATAAAAATACAACACATTCAACTAATATAACAGAGCTGAGAAAGAAAAGGCATATGATGCTGTTACTTAGAAATAAGACTGTTGGCTTCCTTCTTGAACATGTAGAGAGCATTAATTTAATCTCTTTCTGGCTGCAGTTCCTAGAATCGCTTTTGTCATTCCTGATTTTATAGTTTGCTATCTTCTGCTATGCCTGTGCTCAGATTAAGGCTGGAACGAATAGTGCCAAGAGACTTTAACAAGTGCCTGTACTTCTTGGAGAAGGCAAATATGGGCAAATACCTACCTTGTTCTGTCATCCTGGAAACTTATTTGGCTTATTCTAGACAGAACTATGCTGTAAGCAAATATATGTGCACATATGCTCAATACGTTTAGCTCAATAGCAAGCTGAAAGTCAAACCTTGTCTGAAAACAACATTGTACATCACTGCCCTGTGTTGTATGGCAGTTAAATTAAATTCTTTTCTGCTCTTTAAATTGTCCTCATATAAATGCAGATATAGGATATTTCAATTAAAAAAAAAAAAAAAAAAAAAAAAAAAGCCATCCCTC